>CM038216.1:110697026-110818677 GCA_021442155.1 Cymbidium sinense
ATATCCTTAATGACTAATATAACCAATATTAACTCATTTCTTGCTCTAGAACTTCCAAAGAACATCTCTTGAAACTTTATTATAAGCTTTCTAAATCAATAAATATCATATGTAGATCCTCCTTACTTTCTCTATGCTTCTCCATCAAACCCATTAACAAATGTATAGCATCCATAGTAGATCTACCTAGCATGAAACCAAACTGATTGTGAGAAACTTTTGTAGCACATCATAGCCTATACTCAATTATTTCTCTCCCATAATTTTAATGTATGACATTAACTTAATTCCTCTATAATTTGCACACTCTTGTGCATCACATTTATTCTTAAATATAGGAACCAACAAACTCTTTCTCCACTCATCTGACATCTTTTTAGTCTTTAAAATGACATTAAAAAACTTTGTAAGCCAAGAAATTCCTTGATCTCCTAAACATTTCCACACTAAATTTTAAGATTGTTTACCGAAAAACAAATTTATCCTATAAGCATGACGTAAAATCATCTATAGTCCAAACACTCATATTATAATAAGTACAAATAATCAGTGCATCAAATGAATAAAATAATCAATGTATTGTGATGATTGTAAAGAATAAGTAATAGGCTAACAAAGTTAAACAATTTGCTTATATATATCCAAAATAAAATAAAATAATCAAGTTTTATTCAAATAAGCCCGAATGATTTAAGTAATAAAATATTAATAGTGATTTTCATATGCCTTAATCACCTGTTTCATACTATGCAGCTGCTCATCAGAAATTTGGATCGACTCATACCAAGTTAAAAAAAGCAAGTACATAAAGCTTTCAAAATAAAAGAAATATCCTAAGAATAAATAAAGCCATCACAACATACTATAAATATGACATCATAGATAATATTACCGCATTATGTACTAATGCATGACTACTATAAAATAAATAAGTAATAGTCGTACATGAAGGAATTGTAGCAAAATATCTTTATCTCAATATAAGAAAACAACATAACTGCTCAGCACATCACAAAAAACATAACAATCACTCCTAAATTCTAGTTGCACTCAAAGCAATCACATCTCAAGCAAAAAAAAGTTTTGAGTACCTTAGGGTCAACTCATATGATCATAATAACCTACCAAGCTAAGTCAATAATTATCCTAAGGCTTATCATTTTGTTATTAAATAAAATGATAGGCTATAAGGTAATTAAACTCAAGAAATGACCATATAAGGTACGGTTATGATTAAACGATTTTTATTATCAGGTTGGCTGCCATCTAATAACAATAGTTAATTATATTCATAATCAAATTTTGGCTCAAATAAGATATGGCCTAACTTAAAAGTGTCAGCATTACCTTATATATTTGCAAATGCAATAATATAATAGGAATAGTTGAAATTATAAACTACTAAGTATAGAATTCAAATGTTCAATCGGAATATGAACACTTGAAGATAAAAAATTTTCAAGTATATGAAAAAATATCCAAGATACTTGGAATTCAAGGTCATGTTTTAAATAGAAATCATCTATCAAAAAATAGGAAAAGTGAATTCAAGTACAAGTATAGACTTAAAACTAAAAGTATTCAATCACATAGTATAACTGAATTAAAGAATGACTTTATCAATACGATATAACTTGGTCAGGTGAAAGTTTTACCAAAGGTAGAATTAACTAAAATAATCTGAACTTGATCCAAAAAAAATAAGTTTGAAAAAAGAATATCAGTACAATTACAAGAGTGTAATTATAGTATAAATAGGCAAAATCACATATGTAAGATTAATTTATAAGAATTTCTCAATCAAATATGTATGATTTGAGAGATTAAATAAAATACTGGTTGAGAAAAATAGAACAGCTCAAATAAAAAATTTTACCAAAAGAATTAACCAAGTATTGAAACTTGGTAAAGAGTGCAACAAGTTATAGAGTTTTCAAGTTAAAATGATATACATGATTTTAATAATATAAACTACTAAAATAATTTAAAAGATAATCAAAGTCTTAAGTATAGTGTAAGCTAGTCCTAAAATGTATGCTCCCCATCATGTTAACTCACCTACTTTGGCAATTAACATGTGTGCATAGATATTAGCATATATAGGGTTAACCAATATAATTAACCCTATATGAGGATATAACGTTAAGACCAAACAAATCAAATCAACAATTATTATGACAGGGCAATAAACCACATGTTCATAGTCTAATACATAAATGTTAGCCAAAAATATAAGTGTACTAATATAGCGTGGTGTTCTAGTAAAATAGATGTAGGCAAATATGAATCCTAACCAAATAAAATAATATCTAAGTGCTAAAGTGATGAAAACATTTAAGTGACAATAAAATATTAGTTTTAATTTTCCTTAAAATAGTATATTTTTAAATTAGAAACTAGGATTTTAAAATTATTAAATTTAAGATAATTTAAAGTTGTATGAAAGTATCTATCTTTATAGAATAACATATTTATACAATCATTTGAATTTTTGAAAGTAGTCAAAATATTTTAATAATTAAAAATTAAAAAATTACTATTTTAGTTACAAAAATAACAATATTATCAAAATAAATTCCATTACATTGTGTTAGATTACAAACACCATAGGACACCTATGGGGAACACCACATGATAGTGAGCCCACCAAGGACAAAAATGACAATTTTGCAAATATAAGTATTTTCACTTAAAAATTATAAATATCATACTAGTGGTCTAATTGAGAAAATCCAAATAAGTGCTTCTATCTTTGAAAAATCCTCATAATTCATTAAGACTTTTAAAATTATTAAATAAACTTGAAAAATCAGAAAGTAAAGTTATTATTTTAATTGATCGAGGTATTAAAATGAATTTCTTAGCTTACAAATCTTTTTAATGTTATTTTAAAGACTAAAAAAGATGATGAGTGGAGAAAGAGTCTATTGGTTCCTATATTTAAGAATAAAGGTGATGCACAAGAGTGTGCAAATTATAGAATTAAGTTAATGTGCCATACATTAAAATTATGGGAGAGAGTAATTGAGCATAGGTACGATGTGATACGTAAGTTTCGACAATGGTTTGGTTTCATGCCGTAGATCTACTATGGATGCTATACATTTGTTAAGAGGGTTGATAGAGAAGCATAGAAAGTAAGAAGGATCTACATATGATATTTATTGATTTAGAGAAAGCTTATGAAAGTCTCAAGAGATGTTCTTTGGAGAGTTCTAGAATGTAAATGAGTTAATATTGGTTATATTCAAGTCATTAAGGATATATATACTAGAGTCATACTTGTGTCCAAACACAAGGAGGATTGACAAAATATTTTTCTATTTCAAATTTGGATTACATCAAGGATCAACATTAAGCCCTTATCTTTTTTACTTTAGTTATGGATGTTCTTACGAGGCATTTACAAGAAGATGTACCTTGGTGTATGCTTTTTTTGACATTCTTCTTGTTGATAAGACAGAGAGGGAGTTCAATGTAAACTTGAATTATGGAGGTCAACTTTAGAGTCTAAAGGTTTTCATTTAAGTAGATCTAAACTAATATATGGAGTGTAATTTTAGTTGTAGAAGTTTTAGTGATAGTGACAAGTGATCAAGTCATTAATAAGAGTGAGCATCTGATATTTAGGCTCTCATTGTCCAAAATGATGGTGAAATAGATGGAGATGTTATTAGTAGAATTCAAGTTGGATTGAAGTGGAGGAAAGCATCTAGCCTATTATGTGATAGAAAAGTTCTACTTAAACTTAAGGGAAAATTTTATAAGATGGTGGTAAGACAATGACTTATTAATAAAAAGAGAAGCATAAGACTGTTAAGTGTTACAAAGATGAGGATGCTTAGTGGATGAGTGGCTTTACTCTTAGAGATAGAATAAAAAATGAGTAAAAAAAAGTTAGTGGTAGATAAGATTAGGGAGAAATACCTTACATGGCTAAAGCGCCAGTCCATGACTGACAGAGAGTAAATGCAGATATTTAAAAAAGTAGAGCAAGGACCTAAAAGACTTGGTTAAGATGTATAATAATGATCTTAAGATAATTGAATTACTATTGACATAATGGACACAAATGGAGGATATTTAGAATTACCTAGTGGGATTAAATATTGTTGTTGTTGTTGTAGAGGTATTAAAAACTTTTTAAAATTATCATAAAATTTAGAGAAGCTAAGAACACGTTAAGAATATCCCCTAATCTTCTCATAAACTTTAAATTTTCATTTTAATTATTAGGAAATTTAAATTGTGAAAATATTACTTAGAAAAATCATAAGTTATACACCATGATTCAAATGGATTTAAAATAGAAGCTCTAAAATCGTGTTTTAGGCCTTAATGAATTTGAGAATTTTCAAATCTAATTAATTAAAATAAAGAATATTTAAATTTAAGAAAATAAATGAATTTTCAAGAAATAATATTCTTCATAGATTCATCAATTAAAACTCTATTTGATTGGATTAATATTCAATCGACAAAAAAATCCATAAGAAAATACCCTTCTTGTTTTTTGCAAGGGAGCTAATCTATTTAAATAGATAGAATGGATCAGAGATCATCTTTTAACTCATGCTAAATTTGAACAAAGGATTTGGGTGGTTGGGCTCAAGTTAGCACGATCCAGCCTAACCAATTAACATTTACCTCCCAAGAAAATTCCTTCACTGAAAAGCTTAAGGAGATCTAGAGGAGTCCAACGAAGATCTTACTTGGCCTGGATGTGACCTATATTCCTCTAAAGACCAAGCTATGGTTGAGAGGAGCTTGGATTTCAAAGAATTACTAACAGAGCTGATTATAAGCGATGGGGTTGATCTAGAAGCTTTAAGATGGTGAGATGGACAATCTCCCAGTTGGAAAAAGCATTGTTGCTTCTATGTGAGTGTACAAAACAAAACTTGAGCTCCCTTAATCGATAATGGTGACTAAATTGGTCTGATGGGCTTGGGAGGATGGAGAAGAGGGGGGGGAGAGCTTTACAAGGAGCTTTTGTAAAATTAAAGTGCTTTGGCTTTTTCTTTGGCTTGGGAAAGATGATGGCTATTAATAACCTAGGTGATTGAGAATCACCTTATTTAACCATGGTTAGTTCCTTTTCCAATCAAATAAGGTGATTATAAGGGTTGTGGGGTCAAATTAATATGACTTGAACAAGAAATTTATTAATCACATACTTGGCTACAATCACTCTCAAAAAATTGATTGGATATCATGATTAGCCTAATCCAATTATATATCAAAAGGGGATATTGGTCTTAATAGGTGAATTAACTCATTTGGCCAATTGAGCTTTATAAGATTTAGCCATGTTTAGTGTACTTAGAAGAGCTTACATATCTAATCAGTCTAATTAATTTGATGATCATAACCAATTTGATTAGATTTGCCCAATTAGGTTAACTTGCATTCAATTGATCCAATTGATGAATTAAATATTCTTATTAGAACAATTTTAACATATAGAATCATTTTTGGTCAATTTGAAGTGGTCAATTCATAGTCCACATACTTTGGCTTCAACATCGGCCTTGGGTTGACCCAAATTGAATCTGATTTTGACTTTTATGATTGCAAAGTTAATCAAGCATGTGTCAAGGGTAAATACTGATCATTTGATCTATGATCACACTAGGAACAATTTATAATTGATTAATCTGACTAAGAGAGATAATCGCTTGAGTAAGAACATATTATAAGGTAACAATAGGTGGATATTTTTGACTCGACCAAAAGTCAAAATTTTCATATTAATTTTGACAATGGTCAAGCCAATCTTCAAAATTTCACGATCAATAACACAACTAATTGAATCAATACGATAGATTGATTATCTAAATTCACTGCCAACTCATACAAGTTTCCTACCTACCAGCCTCTACATAGCATTTGAAAAATTATTTGTTTCTTAACACCAACTCTTTTGATTCAATAATAAAAAGTTAACTGCAAATATTATTCCAAATAATCTCTTTCACCTCAAATAAGTGATTTGATATCCACACAATCAAAATTTCACATGAATTATTGATAACTATTTTAATACTATGTGTAAAGTAATTTATTGCCACTTTGTTTTCATGTTTGAACTTCAAATCTAAATATTTATCAAAACAAAGAACCAAAACAATTATAAGAATGTCAATTAATAATAATAGCATGTTTACTCAAATTTGACTACAAAATGACAAAGAGCTTAAACTAAAATTTATTAATAGATTTAGTTATTAATAGAAGAAAGATGAATCCTCTTATTGATGGGTTAATTGTTTGGAATTTCAAGTTGATCAAAAGTAAAGCCAACTTCATTATTAGGCTTTTAAAGTGCTGACATAGACTTGACCCAAACCCTATGAATGTTGACACATTAGCAAAAAATTTCATGTTGAATTCTCATACCTTGATTTCATGTTGGATTAATCTTGGCATGCCTAAACTCTGCCTCACTAGCAAGCTCTATAGCCTACATCATTTATTGCATAATTAATTCAAGAAAGCCTCCTAAAATATTTGGACCATACCTCCATCTAGTAGCATCCACTGCACCCTTCTTACCTTAATCACCTTAAAGTGGACAATATAATAAAGATTTTGACATGCACCGTGATTTCTTTCAAGGAGATCGCGAAGAGTAAAACAAAATCAATTTAATAAATCTTAACTAAACTAGATTAAACTTGTTCAACGCTAAAATATGTATTCAAATTTGAATATAGCTCAACTTTGAAATGATGCCCTTCCTCGTCTTTCTTGAAACTTCAAAAATAGTAACTTCTCTCTCTCTCTCTCTCTCTTTCAAGTATAGATAGAAGTATGTAATTCACGTTTCTACCTCTACCTCATTTTCCACAATACATCCCTCATGAATTTAATTGCAATAACACAAATAAATAGGTATTTTCAATCTCTTCACATATTTTTTTATTCAAGCTTTCCATTAATCTCAAATAAGGAACAAAATAAAGCTAAAATGATTAGCAGGACGAACCAACCAAGATACACATTTTTCCCAATTAAAGCCCCACTTCAAGGGTATTTAAACCCTTTTCCAGCTTTAGGTATCCAGTATAGCGAGTATGAGTTAATGTCTCAAAAAACCCAGCACAATTGCATTTGTCCTTAATAATATGTATGCATAATATAGGTACGAATGACAGTAGTTTTTAAAAAAAATCATATTCAAAAATTGCAATAAACAGCCGCCAGATTTGCTGTCATTGAAGCTAATGTAGTTATTTAGTTAAATGTTATCAACATAAAAAATATGGAGAAATTAAGATACCTCACGCCTCCTAAATCAGTGCATGAACTTAGGATTGTCTGGTCACTATGAAGCCATGCCACCGTTCTGATGGAACCAGGTGATTTAACAATTTCATTTGGTGGAGCATCCGGTCTATTCAAATCAAATAAGCGTAAAATCTTTTCAAGTCCACCAGTAAGAAGCCTGTAGGTGTCCTGCAGCCCATTAGGAATATAAATAATAATAAGTAGAGATGCAAAGAAGTGTCAACTAGCTTAGTAGGTAAAGATCATAGAATCAAAGTCCACATACATTAAATTTATGATTTGGAACTCAAAATTCTAAAAAAATTATGATACAAAGATGTACTATGTTATAGTCTTAACAGAACTACCCAGATGGTACCTTCAAGTGACATGGTCATAGAAACATAGATGGCAAACTAGTTAAAATTAAAATTTATAAGTTTCATACACAATGAATGATCAACATAACATCTACTAGACCACCTTATGTTCCCAATTAATCCCCCAAATTAACTTTATAGTCTCTAGCAGCAGAGTATCTCCAAATACATGTTGTGCATTGCTTCAAAATTTCACACAACACAATAAAGGCCATAAGGATTCTAAGAAAAATCATAAATAAAAAAAATTGTCATAAAAATTAGTTTAGATGTAAAAACTCAAAAAAGTAATATATAACACAAAAAATTCAGTATTTAATGATTTATATAATATATTGGATTTTAAAGAGGAAGAAAGATGTATATATAAGTTAACCAAGTAAAATAAATAAATAAAAGAAATAAAAATTTAGTTCAAATAAAGTGCATTAAGAATGAAGATAATAAAGTATTTTTCTTATAAGAGAATATTTAACATAGGTGAATGAGATATTTTAATAAACTTTTCGATGATGAATGTGAGAATACATTCAACTTTAGCAACCGTCCCTAAATAAAAATAGAGATTTTTTGCTTTTATCATCGTATTAGTAAACAAAAGTTGTAGAAGTTTTAAATAAAATGAAATGTGAAAAAGCAATAAAACCTGATGATATTCCAATAGAAGTGTGAAAATACTTAAGAGATCAAAGAATTTCATGGCTTACTAATTCTTTTAATATTATTTTAAAGACTAAAAGATGTTAGATGAGTATAGAAAGAATTTGTTAGTTCCTATTTTTAAGAATAAAAGTCATGCAAAAGAGTGTGACAATTATAGAGGAATTAAGTTAATATGTCATACATAAAAATTATGGGAGAAAGTAATTATAATTAGGTTACATCATGATACAAAAATTTATCAAAATCAATTTAGTTTCATGTCGGATAAGTCTACTATAGATGCTATATATTTATTGAGAAGTTTGATAGAGAAGTACAAAAAGAGTAAAGAGAATCTACATATGATATTTGTTGATGTGGAGAAAGCATATGATAAAATTTTAAGAGAAGTATCTTGTAGAGTTTTAGAAAAGAAAGAAGTTAATATTAGCTATTTTCAAGTCAATAAGGATATGTGTATTGGAGTTGTTACTTCTGTTCTAGCACAAGGAAGATTGGCCAAGTATTTTCCTATTTCAATTGGATTGCATCAAGGATCAACTTTAAGATCATATCTTTTTGCTTTAATTATGGATGTTCTTACTAGACATTTACAGGAGGATGTACCATGGTGCCTGCTTTTTGTCGATGATATTCTCCTTGTTGATAAGACTATAGGGAGTTCAAGAAAAACTTAGATTATGGACGTCAACTTTAGAGTCCAAAGGCTTACATTTGAGTAGATCTAAAATCAAATACATGGAGTGTAATTTTAGTTGTAGAAAATCCAGTTGCAAGGTGGTGATAATAGGTGATCAGTAAAAAGAGCTAATATTTTAGATATCTCAAGTCTATTGTTCAAAGTGATGGTGAAATAGATGCGAATCTTGTTAATAGAATTCAAGTTAGATGGTTGAAGTGGAGGAATGCTTTGGGTTTGTGTGATAGAAAAGTACTGCTCAGACTTACAAAAGAATTTTATAAGATAGTGGTGAGACCTACAATATTTTATGGCGTTGAATGTTGACAAGTAAAAAAGAAGCATAAAATTAAGTGTTGAAGTGATGAATATGCTCAAGTGGATGAGTGGATTTACTCTTAGAGACAAAATACAAAACGAATATATACATAGAAAAGTTGGAGTAGCTCTAGTAGCAGATAAGATTAGAGAGAGTTGCCTTAGAAGGTTTGGTTATATAAAACATCGGTCATCCAATGACACAATTAGAAGAGTAGATATATTAGATTCAACCTATATTAAAAAGGTAGAAGTAGACCTAAAAAGACTTGGTTAGGAAATATAAAAAATGACCTTGTTAGAACTAAATGCAATGAACTACCATACTTGAAGAAATATAGCATTTTTCTGCAGCCATGAAAAGAAAAAAAAAAACATCATGGGGGAAAAACACCCCTCAAGGCTATCTAAAAGAATTGTCGACAAAAGAACTATTATGATCTCTTTTACCTTTCCTGAACCTTCAGTCCATGTTTAATTCTCTTATATAAAGGAGATACTATAAGCAAAGTGTAAATCAGTAAATAATAGAGTGACATTGTGACAAGATGTCCTTTCCAAGATTGTACCCCATGGTTAGATTAATTCCTCCACAACACTTGGCAGAGCATGGACCAACAAGAAAAAAAAAAGTGACCCTGAAGCGGGACAAAGTAAAAGAATTGTTACTTTCCATTCCTTTGAACAATCGTTAAACTCCCTGATACCCCTCTCACATACACTGCAGCAAATGAATATAAATAAAATGAAGGCTTTTTGTCCTTTGCAATTAGCATGCTGCTCATACACAGGGCAAACATTCAAGCAGCCGCAACACCTTTCCCCTCCCACAAGACTTCACTTCTCCCTCCAACAAGAGTTCTGAGAACCTAATCCCACTTATCATCATACAATGCATTTTAGAACAACACTTTTTTAAGTTTAATATATCTCATAGTTCGTAGGCCTGGCACTAAAGCTGAAGGAGAAGTTCGGATAAAAGTTCCTTACAGTCCTAGTTGCAAAGAAAAATTGAAATAGATCTTTTATAAATATAAAAAAAAAGCTTCATTAAGGACTTTAATACTTGCAAAAAAACCATCTCACCTCCCACTGCTTGTTTAAGGAAGACCCTCACTTTATGAAACTACTATCTTGCAGAGTCCCTAATGTGCTGAGTAAGTGCTTAAATGCATTAACCAGTAATACATACTACACGTGTAAATGCATATAAATTAGACATCCGCATGATTTTTGCAATTTATTGGCAATATTTTGCATTTTGCTTCAATATATTCCACTTTTACTTCAAACTACAACTTGACCATTCACAATGCGATGCCCACGGCTTTCTTTCAATTTAGAAAATTTTAGCTCAGCATAGAAAGAGGGCATTGGACAAAAAGATAATTTGCCTATTTTAACTAACATGGGCAGCCAAAATTTTAATTGATTCAATCAAAAAGTTTATGAACCAAAATGCAAAATTTATTAGATTTGTTCTGAGATTACAAAAACCAAGCTGTGATCAAGGGCCAGAATCTATTAAAAAGAATGGCAGAAACAACACCATCAACAAAATAATAATAAATAAAAGCTGACGCAGCAATGGCAGCAGCAAAAGAAACAAAAAAACAAATTAAGTTTAACCACATAAATAACAAAAGGCAGCTACCTCAGAGAAGGCATGCACGAACAATGTGTTTGTGTTCAAATGAATGCTTCTCATCACCAGTCAAGGCATCCCATACTTTCCTGCAAGCAATGGACGTCAAAATAAATGTCATTAACTTACTATCATCTATAAGTTATTGAAAAGTAGATTGTATAAAAATCCATTGACCAATTTTGAAAAAGAAATATTAAACAAATAAGAAAGTCTAGAACTTATAAATCTCGGGCTAATCAATTTTATAATCTGAATCAGGACGAATGGTTAATATTGAAAATGTAATAACCTGATTAACTATTCATGTAAGAAATACAAAAAGGGGTACTGAGCCAACTTCGAATGATTAACAAACTAATTTGAAAAATAACTTGAAAAAAGGGTATCATACGCTGAAAAATCAGCAGAAGCTGAAGCAGCACGCAAGGCATTAGCATCAAGGCAACAGCTCCAAACTGCACCCTTATGCCCTTCAAATGTACCAATCCAGTCACCTGTCTCCCCATTTCTCAGCATGGGGCTTGAATCTAAGGAAAAAAAGAATAACATCGTTCATAAAAAGAAGAGAATATTACAAGAACCAAAGTCAGCCTAACATGGGGTAAAATAACTTCCAAGTGCAAAATGTATTGACAATTACATATAATACTTCCAATAATTTACATCATAAATTTTACGGTGTAAAGTTGCCCTTCATCTAAAATCTTTCAAAGTTTAAATAAAGCAAATAAAGAGAAATTATTTTTTCTTGTCCCAAAAAATGATGACTAAATATTAACAGAAGTTAAAATAACATACGAGAATTGAGATAGTATAACTTAGCAATCTGTTTGATGGATAATGGTATCCAAGATACAGTACACTGTTTAGCAGGTCAGAAACAACATTTATCTCTTTCCTTCCTTTTCATCTTAAACTTCCCATTTTGTTCATATAATTCTGTTTTCAATGACTAGTATGTTGTCGTGTGTGTGTGTGTCTATACATACAGAAATGCATGCATGCATACATACATAATTTCCTACCTTTTCATCATAAACTTCCCAGTTTGTTTATATAATTCTGTTTTCAATGACTAGTTTGTTGTCAAGTGTCTCTAAACATACATACATGCATGCATCCATCCATGCATAGTTAAGAAAGGCTACTTTCTGCTAAGCATAACAAAGGTAGAATTCAGAAAGATCATTTTTTTGATAGAATAGAAAAAATTCCATAAGTCCAACCAAACAAGTCCTCCTTCCAATATATTATCCTATACTATAATAACCCTCAAGTCACTTTCCATTCAAGCATCCAACTCACATTTAAAACTCTTGTTTACAAGTATTTAGAATTCCAAAATATTTTAAATACATTATAAAATAAAATCAAGTATTTGTAATACTTTGTCAGTGTTTGATTGTTCGTAACAAAATTTTAGAGTTTATTTTTTTGTGATAAGTTGTTTGCAAAGCATTTCAAATATTTGCAGTGCCGGTGACAGCAATCAATAGCTAGCAATGGTGGTGGCGAGCGACAGAGGAGGGCTAAACTTCACATTTTTAATATAATTAGAATTCACCTAATTTAGTAAAATTCCTCACCCAAATAGGCAAATTACAAATACAATGAAAATAACTCAGGCAAAAATCCTAAATATATTCAAAAATTATAATGCATATGTTTCCATCGAACCAAACATGTGAAAATGCAAAAATCTTACATTTGATTTACTTAAATCTAGAAATTCTTACAACCAAATGGCCTCTTAGAAGTTTTACTCATGATTAACAATTATTTTATATCCATTAATATTGCATATTCAATTGATTAAAACTCTATCTCGTTTTCACCAAAATAGATTCACTTTTCACTTTAAGAAAAGTTCCACTTGTAAGATATATCTTATCTACAAATAGCATATACCAAAACTTCTCATTTCAAACAATTTTGTAAGCACCTTCATAACAAATGCAACAAAGAAATAAATTAATGTTGATCCAAATTACAACCTCATATATTAAGAAATTCTTGGTCAATCAACAAAAATTTATGTTGAGAACTGCTACTTCATCATGCTTATTTTAGTAACATAAACAATGCTTTGCTCTTAATCACTACTCTAGCATGCATACTAAAAACAACATCAAATTTTCCCAATAATGTTCATCTAATCAAATCTTATGGCAATCAATCACGTCTTTTCATGATTAACAAGATCCATACGGCATTCTTTCATTGATCATTATTTCTCATAAACACTAGTAATATTTTTGCTCTTTTAGCATGATCCTCACCTATGACTAATTGTATAATCTACAAGCTTCATTCCTATTTAACTCATAATTTGTTCTAAAAAGATTACTACCCAAATAACTTTTTTCTTCAATCATTTTCATCTCTTAGGGTTTATTTGGGACAGCTATAGTTTTTTGAAAAGCTAGTTGTAAAGTTGTTGTGAAGAAAAAGTTTTTTGAAAAAGCTGTTGTGTATTACAAATAATTTTCTTTTTGAAAAATTCAAAAAGTATCTTTCTGACTAACCCACATCCTAACAACCCTGATTCTCAAAATAATTTTTTCACCACAAAATTTTAAAAGTCAAAAGCAGATCAAACGAAGCCTTTCAAAAAAATAAAGCTGAATGATGTCCCAAACACACCCTTAGAACCTTATTAAAAGAATTTGTGACCATACTACTCAAACAATAGTATAAATGCAGAAGAAAATATACAAGAAAAATACGCAAAATAGCTAAAAGAAAATGATTAACAGAAAAAAAAATGAAAATTTCACCTATTGAAGAACCAATAAGAAGAACAAAAATATTAGTTCATGGAACTTACTAAAACATAAAGAAAGAAGAAGAAAAAAGCTTAGAGTAAAATGATGATAAGATAATAAAAAATCACATAAATTGTGCACAAGGCAACACACAAGAAATTAAAATAGCAAGAAGAAAAATATTAGCAAAACCCTATATAATAAAAAGGTCCTCTTTTAAGGTGTTATTGTCAAAGCATTTGTTCCCAAATCATGCTAAGTGCCAGCATTTTTAAAATGAATTTCACAATAGGACAATGCATATAGATGATGTTCAACTAGACAGAGTGCCTAAAACACTAGACTAAGGCATTGCCCTCAATCAATATGTGTTGATTGTATGCATAGCATTCCAATAAAAACTTACCCAACTTGTTGTTGAGAAGTAAATCCATTACAATAAAAAATCATTTCAAGGAGAAGGATCATGCATTAGAAAAATTTACTATCCTATGAGACGAATTATGCCAATGGAGGAAAAAACCAGCTACTGCGTTTATTTTAGAAATGTACTTGGTAGGTTTCAGATATACAATTTTAATGTCATCACATATCTGCCAACAATGAATGCTCCATCGTAAACAAGCAACATTTTTCTGGTCAAAAACTTCCAAACATAATGTATAAATGAAAGGCCACTCCAGAATTTCATATTGAGATGCTACTAGTTGAATTCCATCCGACATTTCTTGTGCAAACTAAGAAAATGTTACAGAATTTAGTTTCCTAGAAACAACCTCATTCTGGTGGTACTGGAACCATGTGCAGGCATGGTTGGCTCCATTGCCACAGAACTAAATATGAATACAGATACAACCATGAAACATTTAATCATACAAAATAATAGAATAGAAATGAGCAAGGAAATTTTCAAACATATATCGATTTAGTTCAAGAATATTATTTTGCAAGAAAGTAGGATGCATGGAACCATTAATTCAAGATCATCAAGAGTGATAGAAAAAATAAAATAATTCACAGAAGGGTGGCCTTTCAACTGAATGTCAAGCAAAATTTAAAAGATGGGTCTCAAATGAAGCAAAAAGCCAATCAAAAATCCAGAAGGAAGAATAAATATTCACCCTTGCTTGCGCTGATGAGAAAAAAGCCGTCTGTAGTGATAGGGCTGTAGAACAAGTCAACAACAGGGCGCGAATGTCCATGGCAAACTAAAGGAACCGCCATCTTCTTCTTGTCCATTCCTTCGCTGACAAAAGCAATGCCACCAAAAAAAAAAAAACCTAACCCTAAACGCCCTCCCCACCCGTAAATATGAATATGCAAAATGAATTAGACCTCAATAAACCTTACCCTTGGCCCAAAACAAACAAGCAACCAAACGAAGCTCGGATAAAACAACAGAAAAGGAGTGGCAATGCAAGATTAGACCTTCACACGATCCAAAGGCAAGCCTTCTATTGAATAAACTTTTTAACACAGATTTTGGTAATAAAATGCTATAACAAATAAATTATTACATTCGGTTATATAACTTTCAAAAGATGATTCTATTAGAACTTTATTTTTCTTATAGTTCCTGCATCAATTTTGATTTTCCGTTTCTCAAAACTCTTTAAAATCAAAATTTTCGAAAGCTGAATCTCAACCAAACATTATCATAATATTGCCACCAAACTTATAATGACCAAATGGACAAAAAATCTAATCTAATTGTCATTTATATATCTATGATCTATAAAGAAAAAGGACACGAGAAAAAACTGTAAATTGTGATCAGGGCGTGGTAGATTGGAGTCCGGCAATGGCAAGTAATTTTATGTAAGCAGTAGGTGGGCAAAATTTTTAAAATATGTTTAGTCCTAATCGTAATTAGCAATTTAGGCGCAAAAATTTTTTTTTTTGACAAAATAGGCCTAGTCGTCTGTTCAGACTACGACGTGGCGCCACATTAAGCAGTCGTCACCGTCAATGGTGGTTTTTTTTAAAAAAAAAAAACTGGGGTAGCTTTCATATTTTGCATGTATCGGAGTCATACGGTGTCGAAATCTTACGAACTTGGTATCGTTGGAATCGTAACAAAATTTTCTACAACTTTTATGTTGGTCAAAATTTAAGATTGTGGCGATCTGGCTTTTTTTCGAATCGCGTGCAAAACTTCGACACGAAATTTCGAGTATTTTCGCGTATTAGTCATCGGTGCTCGAATCTAGCGAAATGGTATCGTTTCGTAAAAATTTTTTTTATGTTGGTTGAAATTTATAATTATGACGCGCAGTGATTCTCTTATTACAAGTATTTTTTTTAATATTTTATTTTTTGTTAATTATAGCATAATTATTCTAATTTTTTATATATTAACTGTTAATATAATTATCTGAGCTTTCTTTCTTCATTGTAAATGCTAATTATGGCATGATTAATTAAAAAATATATTTTAATCTCTTTAAGGATGATAATGTGAAAAATGTAAAACTATTTGAACTATTCTTAAAAATTTCTTAAAGATTAATTATTAACGTTATTATAACATCATCTATCTTATCCAATATAATTAATAAATAAATTTATCCAAAACTCTTCGTCATCTTATCCAATATAATTAATGTTTTAATAAAATTATGTAATTGAGTTTAATCAATTTTATATAAACCAAAAAACTATCCAATTAAGTATGAATCTTAATATAATTTTTTAGTTAAATATTTCTAAAAATAAAAAATAAAATTATTTAAATTTTGATTTTATCAAATTTATAATTTCAACAAAAAAATTATAGTAGAATCAAATACTTCAATAAGAATAATCTAATAATGTTGAAAAGTAGTATAAAGAGAGTTCAAATAAGCATAAATTAAATATTTAAAATATTTCAAACAATCTAATAATTGTGCTATAATTAACAAAAAAATATATTAAAAAAATACTTATAATAAGAGAACTGCTGTGCATCGGATCACAATCATAAATTTCAACCAACATGAAAGTTGTAGAAAATTTTGTTACGATTTCAACGATACTAATTTCGATTAATACCAGATGACTCGATACACGAAAATCGATATTTCAAATTTGACAGAGCTTTTTTTTGCGCGTCAAAAAGCGCTGCGTATCGGGCCATAATCTTAAATTTCGACCAACATGAAAGTTATATAAAATTTCGTTATGATTCCAACGATACCAAGTTCGTAGATTTCGATATCATATGACTCCGATATGAGCAAAATACGAAAGCTGCCTCATTAAAAAAAAAAAAAAACCAGTCGTCCGTTCAACGGACGACTGGCTTGCTGACGTAGTGCCAGTCGTCCATTGAACGGACGACTAGGCCTATTTTGCTAAAAAAAAAAATTAATGCCTAAATTGCTAATTACGATTAGGACCAAGCCTATTTTAAAAATTTTGCCGTCGTAGGTTTAGAGAAAATTTTGGTTGACCACGTCCTGGCTTTCTTTTTATGGAAAAGTTCAATAAATAAATAAATAATAATTTTTTATCATGCCTCGCTTAAAATAAATTAATGGCTATAAAATTATATAGATTAAATTTAATCAGAATATTTACTTCTTAATGTGAGTCAATCACTAAAATATAACTTACATTATCACAATATTATGGAATCAATATTGTGCGGCCATTCAAATAGATTTTTCGACGGTCATATCTTGATGTGGTTTAATATAATATATATATATATATATATATATATATATATATATATATATATATATACTAACATTAAGATTTGATAAATTTCAATAATTTTTTCATTTTATTATGCATTATTCTTGATTTGAAAAAATTTAAAAGAGGCAAAAAAAAAAACAAAAAAAGTTGAAATTATTATTATTATTATTATTTTGCTTATTTGATTAATATTTAATTGAAAAACTCTATTTAATTTATTATTTAATTTATAAAATTTTGTAGGTGATATAATCCTAGATGTTGACATAGGGTGCTAAAGGATCCTCATTGACTTTTCACACAGTCGCTTCTTTGATTGACCTGGCATCAAGATGATGTGTAAAAGAAATTCAAAGAGTTTGTTTAGATAAATAAGAAAATTTTGATTTCATAACCAACTTTCTATTATTTAAATTGTTTCAACATTGAAAGGATAAGTAAGAAATTGCTAATATTTGTCTGCAACTCTTTCTCTCTCTCTCTTTCTCTCTCTTATACATATACTTTTATATTTTATGTTTTTTTTATGTTTCTCATTTCATTCTTCTATATTGTAGGTCCCAAGCAAACTTCACATTTCATTCTTGTACTTCTCATTTTATTTGCCTAAAGATTTTTTGTTATGTCATAACAGCAATATTGATCTTGCCTTCTTTTGACAGTAGTACAATCTTTCAATGCCTTCTTGATTGCAGTAATAGAGGACACTCACAATATGATTCCTATGACAATTTGTTGTCTCAACCAAATCAAGAATTTAGAAAAGCAACTCATGGAATCATTACCATATGTGGAAAGAACTTGTTAAAAAATATTGCATCTTAAAAATTGTGTAAATTGAATTTCTTGTAATATCATCACCCATAATAGCAAATAGATATTTCTTTTTGGGTCCAACTCCTTCATTGACAATTTCTCTTTCTTTTGGTTCTAAAGTTCTAATATTAAAGGCAATCAAACTATCCCTTACAAGATTAAATGGAGTAGTTAATATTAAATATATGAAGTGGATTATTTTTTGTTTTCATTTCATGAAGCTCTCAATGCACAACACCTTTCTATTTTTTTTTTGCTTCATAGTTATATGTTTAAGAGAGATTAATTAAGTAAAGATTGTTTACTTGAATGCTAGGCATACTATTGAGGCAAATATGGATCGAGATAAGCATGAAGGAAAAGGAAAAGATCAATCTTAAGGAAATTTTATCAACATAATGTGATAAGAATGATCTAGGGGAAATTGTGATGTGGCCTATTGGGTTATCCATCTTGATTAAGGCCAATTATATTTTTAACATCTTCATAAGAGAGATACAAAGAGGATTTATGTATTGGTGGAGTGAAATAGTTTGAGGAACTATGCCTAGGGTCACCAATAGTGTTAGATAACATAGGACAGCTCAAAATAAACTTTAAATTTTTGGTGTAGTTAAAATACTAGTCATTTTAGCTTGAAACTCTGAGATAAATTAATTCAAATTATTTCTGAGGGGTTTAGAGAATTTTATAATTCTTGGAATAATATTTATATGTTTTAATATTTTTTTTCAATACTAGGCCAAGAGTATCTCCTCTAGCCTCAACTCAAAACTTGAAATTAAATTTTTAAAAAATTAGGCTTAGGGATTAAAGCTAAAACATTAGGAAAGTATATTTTTAAGGTTTTTAGTTATGATATTAAAATTGTTATTCAATTTTAATAAAATTAAGCTCACCTATTTAGTGTTATAAAATGACTAGGTCTTGCTATAGAAAATCTTAGCCGACCATCGTTACTTTGTTTCAAGTGGATTTTTCATGAACTCAAACTATAAAAAAATTTATAAGATAAAGTGAAGATAGTTGATGAAGATTACAATAATAAACAATAGAATATATATATATATATATATAAGTTAATCACTCAATAAAGTGACTAATTGGAAGATATCACCAAAACCTCTTTTCATGGTGAAATCGCTTACAAAGCCAATCTCCCTGAGCTTTTCTCACTCAAATTATCACAACAACACGATAGACTAACTTTCATTCCAACAATCAAATATATAAATTTTACAATAAGAGAATTTATTTATTTTTTTTAAACGAGAGGAAAGAGGGGTTGGCTTGCCAAGAATGTGGATAAGGAGGAGGGAGTCATTATACTTGTGTAATCAATTGTAACCACCCTTCAAATGAGTATTGACCAACTATTCTTAAGGAAAAATAATTAATTCAAAATATTTATTAGTAAGGAATTATTTTTTTTATAAAGATTACATAATTTTTTCATATGTTTAAAAAATCAAACTTTAAATTCAAAATTTTAAATATTTGAATTCCAAAAATTCAAACATTCAAATTTTGAAATTCACATTTTTCAAGACTACAAATAATTTATATATAAAATTACAAACACAGAATTTTACATAACAAATTTTAGATAAATAAATGACACATAAAATGATAAATATTTAAATAGTTTCATTTTTTTTGCTTGGATTGAGCTTTTATGGTTGGTGTTTTGCTCACGTGATCAGCACCTTGTGCCACATTAAAGTTGTCCTTATAGATTAAGGGAATTACCCAAGCACGATAGGCTAGCTTAAGTTGAAGGAAAACTAAGGAATTGAGAAGTTGTGTAATCTCTTAGAATGTAATGCTTTTAATGAGCTAAGATGTCCCTAGCCAAATAATGGTATAAGATCACTTGTAATGGTCTCATGAAATTTTGTATAACATTTTTCACTATATGTCACACAACATAAAGGAGAGATTAGCTACTCTATAATTAATAGGAGAATTGCACCATAAACATGAATGACATGGACTATATATATATATATAGAATTCACTAAAGCATGAGCTAAGATCAGAGTGCTCTAATGTTTAAGTGAGAAGCCTACACTATTAGAGAAAAGTGGTTAACTTATTCCACTAAGTGGAACGCCCATACACAAATTGGTGTACAAAAATCATCTTTCTAATGGCCTAATATGTTATTATATAAAGATCCATGAGTTATATGAGAATGATATGATCTCTAGCCTAATGTAGACTTGAGTTGAATCAGATTAACCCAAAGGGATATCCTTGAGCTAATCAGATGAATGGTGGTGTCTATAAGGACTAATGCTACATTAGAAAATTGGTTAATAAATAGGATAACACTCTAAAGGTGCTAATTAACATTATCAATAAGGTTAATGTTCTTTAAGGTTCTATTGACCTCATTTTTGGATGAGGTTGACATCTTCCCTAATTCTAACAATTAGGTCCTCTAATCTTAAATTAGGAGTTTGCTAATTGGGCACTTAGGACATTATACTTAATGACTAAGTAAAGAAGTCAAAACCAAATAACAAATTAAAAAAATGATAAATTTAAAACCAAAATTAAATAATAAATTACATTAAATTAAACTCAAAACTGAAATAAAATTTGAAATCAAAACCAAGTTCAACACTCCAAAAGGAAAGCCTAGGTCACCCTAATGGATCCTTCTAGGACTTAACTTAACCCAATTAGACCAGGTGAACTCAAGTCAAATCCAATTCTAATTAGAAAATTAAAGGAATCTAAAATTAAACACATTTGAACCTAAATTGAGGTGGCTGGGATGGTAGACCCAACTGCCCCATTTAAGCTCAAAATCACCTAAGTCTTAAAAAAATCAAATAAAATTAAAATAAATCAAAATCAAATCAAATAAAAAGCATATAATCAATACACACATACAAATGAACCCAAAAATAAATATAAGTGAGGTTCAAAGTGGTCAACCAAGTCTTTTGACCTAGACTTGACCCATGTGGGCCTATGAAGTTGAAAGTTAACCAACCATAATTTGATCAAATTGAGTCATTTCAAAGGCTCAAAACAAACAAGTAAATATGCCTAAACACAAATTTAAATAAATATGAAACCAAAAGGGACTCAAATGGTTTAATTAGGTTACTTGACCCAAGTAGGCCTAAATAGACTCTATTGACTCTAATTCTAAATCAATTTAAATTTAACCCAAATTAAATATTCTAAAGAATTTCAAAATAATAATTACATATGATTCAACTTTTTTTGTAGGTTTAATTTGACCAATTTAGTCCTTTGACTCAAGTGAATCGATTTTGAACCTATTAAGCCCAATTTGAGTCAAAATGGGTTCAAATCAAAATTAACTTTAAATCCAATGAAATCAACTGCTCTAATTCATATCAAACACTTGATCAAACATGATTAGAGCACAAACCCATTTTAGTTGAGTTAAATTAGTCATTTAACCCAACTAAAGCCCAACCTAACCCATTTAACTTAAAATAGGTCAATTTAGATTCAAATCAAAATATAATCAAAATTAAATAAAATTAATGATTTAAAATTATCATAAATTGTTACTTGAACTTAATTTCAAATCTTAAAGTGGTTAAATAGGATAGAAGACCCAACTTGACCTATTTAATTTAATTGGGTTAAAAATAACCTAAATCAAGTCAAACCTAAATATAACTTGAATCAATTGGTCTATAAATCCCATAATAGACTGTCAACAATAATTTAAAGGTTAATCTACGTTCATTTTAAACTAATGGGATGAATTAACTCAACCTAACTCAAAGCAAACATAAATAAAAACATTCATTTTTAAAATCAATTCACTTAAGCTTGAACCCAACTCAAACCCACCTTAAGTTGACTTGGGAAGTTAATCAACAACTCAATGGCTAGCTGAAATGGTGCCAACAAACTCAAAGGGTGAGGTGGAGGTGCCATGGATGAAATGGAGCCATGGGAAGCCTAAACCGAGCCACATCACCACATTAAAGACTAATCCATGCTTTTTTTCCCATCACCTAAACCATTTCAAACAAGTGCTTTGACCTCTTCACCACTATCAGCATCATCATGAGGTCCCAATTCGAATGGTCATCCGCCTTCTACCACCCCCAAAGAGGTATGCTCACGACCATGTATGAAAAGAAAGAGAGAAGCTGAATTGAGCACTTTTGAACGTTCTAACACTTTCCTCAAGCCGAATTGAGCTAAAAAACCTTCTTCCTCCTCCTTAACCTCTACGATCACTTCCCACACAAAACTCCAAAGAGTGATGGTGTGCATTGCTCTCCACATCGATCCAACGAGAGGCAAATAGTAGAAATTCTCTTAGAGCTTCATTTAAGTTCCTTGAAGGAATTCAAAATGAGAAGAAGCATCGAGATCCGACACCAATGAGGTACCTTCACACGTGACCTCTCTTTCAATTTAGTTTGATCAATTATGAAACAAGTTTGATCTCTAAAACTATATAGATTAATAACAAATCATTTTGCAATCAAAATTCTACATTTTTGTTGTATAGATCATCAAATTTTGATCCCTAAACATCGACAGTCCTTAATATCCAGTGGAGGTTGAAGATAAAATCCACACCATCCATTCCTTCTATTTGGAATGGATGGTTGTGATTTAGAAGAACAATCTGATTTAAACTCTTATAAGAACCATAAGACGATTATAGATCGTCCGATCTTTGATCATACGATCTTGATTTAAAGCTTCGTCCCCATCGCTTTAGAGGCAAAATCCGCATGGATCCAGTTGGCCTAATCATACGACGCCATGTGTAAAGTAGTGCCCATCTAGTACTGACGATTGGGATAAGTAGGAAAATCATATTTTTTGAATTTAAAAAATATTAAAAATGTAAAAAACTTCAAAATTCATAAAAAATAAAATACCCAATCAAAAAATGTAATTAAAGTTTTCAAGGATTCATCTTAGTGAGAGGAACCATTAAACTCAAAATCCTCAATTTATTAGGTATTTTTAGATTAATTTGAATTTAATTAGAAATAATGAAACATGAATTAAACCCTAATTAATAACCCAATCATTTTGAAACTTTATGGGATTAAAATTAAGGTCAAAACACGCCTTAGAGAAAAATTGGGATATTTATTGGGGATTTGAATGAAAGATATAAAATTTTCAAGTCAAAAATCTTAATTTAATGAAATAAAATATAATTAATGTGAAAACAATTTAAAGTAAAATATGAAATCAACTTAAAATATTTTAATAAGAATCAATAGACCTAAAGAATCCATTAAAACTCTTCAAAACCTATTAAATATTAAAATCCCTAAATTGAAATTTAAATTAATTATTAATTCAATTATTTGGATAGAATTTAAATAAATTATAACAAATCAATGATAAACCCTAAAAATATAAATGAACTCTCTTTGGATTTATATTTCAAAGGGGAATCAAGGATAATTAAAATCCCTAATTATCTATGTAAAATTTTGATTTAATTTGTGTTTAATTAGAAATAAACAAATATTTATTATGCTTAAAATATATGTTCAATCAATGTGAAATTTTTATAGGATGAAATTGAAGTTGAAATACATTCGATATATTATTTTCTAAGGTTAAACCAAATTAGATTAAAAGATATGAAATTTTTAACTTCAAATCTCAATTTAATCGAAATAATTAATTTTAACTAATTATAAAAATTAAAGAAAATTATTCGAATGGTTTAAAACATCATAGTACATGTTAGGAAACTTTAAGAAAATACTAAGGCTCACTAAATCTTAATACATATCAAAATCACTTAATTAATGGATTAATTGAATTAAATAAAGTAATTAATTAGGTTGAACTTTGAAAATAAAATTTTTTTAAAAAAATTCAAATAAATCCTCCCTAGATTCATCGTTTAGAGATTAATGCAGAAAAATTAACAACCCAAATTATTTCCTAATATTTTGGGCTTAATTTAAGTTTTATTAAAAATACTAAAACCCTAATTAATCATAAAATACACCTCTAATCATGATAATTTTTTTGCAAAAAGAAATTTGCAAGAAACTCCCCTTGCCATGACAATTTTAATGTAAAATGATTTCTAGATCAGAAGTTATTAAATTTTTAAGTTTTAGGTTAATTTAAACAAAAAACTACAAAAATTATAAAATTTCATAAAATTAACTCAAGACACTTTCAATGACATCAAAGGACAAAGAAAAAAATTCTTTAACCCTATGAGATTAAGGGATCTAAAAAAGTATGTACATAAGATTTAGAGAAATAATTAAATGTATGAAATTAATTAAACCTTGAGGTTTAAATTGCAAAATCCATAACAAATAAAATAATTTGCTGAAATTTGATTAGCCAATCTATGAATTCAATATTTAAATAAGAATCCATTAGAATTGAAATCATCACAAATTTACTTAATATTAAGTGAAGAATTGAAAAGACAATTAAACATAAATAATTGATTAAATCACCTATTATATAAACCTTTAAATAACCTAGAAGTCTAAGATGGCCTAAAATAGATTTGGAATCCTAAATATGTTATTTCTTTAAGTTCTTTAAGCTAAGATCAACTTAAGCATATTAATTGAATTTAATAAAACATAAAATTAAAATGAAATTCACATGATGTAAACCTACATTATTTGAATTCATAAATGTAATAACTCAAATCAAAATTAATAAACATTAAACATGAAATGAACAATTAAGCCTTAATAATTAGTTGATTATGTTAATAATTAAGTAACAAATTAATTGAACCTTCAATTGAAATTATATCAATCAATATAAAACTTAAACAAACTAATTCAAAGGTCAAATTGGACCAAATAGTTATAAAACTAAAATAATTAAAAAATAAATCAAATTATTGAATTTAATAAACTTAATAAATGTTCAAACATTTAATTATATTTTAAATAAAATGCCCAAGTCAAATTTTAATCAAATCATAAGTCAATCAAATTAAAAGATATTAATCAATTCAATTAACTCATCCAAATCAATTCAAAAGAGTTAATTAAGATATGTGAGTTGTTAGTTTGACCCTTCAAATAGATTTTTACCATAGGGTGGAGATTCCATTCTGTTGAGATGAGGATATTGGATAGAATGAGTTCTTCCCCAAGCATAATTTATTTTATTCTTCATTCTTTAAAACTTAAATTCAACTTTAACATAAAAATAAACTTAAAACTGAAATAAAATTTAAAAATTAATTAAATCATTTAAGTGAAATCATCAAATGATAAAATTGAATAAATTTTAAATTTAAATTAAAACTTGAACTTAAAATGGCCTAGTGTAGTCACACCACACCAACTACTCTTTCACACACTAGAGTGTTGTGTCACCGACTCTAAACTTAGGTTAGGATGATGATTTGTGATGCGTTATGTTGTGATATGATATTTTTATTTTTTTGTGGTGTATTATTTTTAACTAAATGTCTAAGATTGTTTGCTTGTCATTTTAGATGTTAAGACTTTTTTTTTAGTCTAACACTATTTTTTATAAGAGTTTGTGCTTAAAGGGACTATCATAAAAAAATATAATAAATGTTGTAGCTTGAAAGGATTGCTTAAGTCTCTAAGCATAACCCATTAGGATAGGTGAGCTTGGTAGCCATCGATGATAAGCCTGTATGTTTGAAATATAAATTACTAGTGTGTTATGTGTTTTTATGATGTTTATTTTGTAGAGTTTAGGATTTAAGTTTAAAATTTTAAAATGTAATTTGAGCCTAGAAGTAGGTTAAAGATATATTGGGTCTAAGAATACTAGGAGCTAACTTTACCTATTGGTGGCCCTTGTGGAGCCCAATGAGGTCCCTAAGGAAGGTGGCAATCTTGGATGAAGACCACCATATATCAAGACTTTAGTTCTAGGTTGGGATATATAAGGGTAGAACTCGGCTGATCATTTTTTTTCTTTCGAGGTGTACAACAATACCCGATCACACCACCCTATTTTATTTAATTAAATTTAGCTTGATTTATTTTAGGATGCACAATAAAATTGCATGCTTTTCATAGGTTTTTTTCTATGATTAATGGGTTTATGATGAAGCCTGGATATATTTAGCTCTTAAGAAAACTAAATTTTCTATGCCATCAAGTTAATTCAACTTAAACATAAAATAGAAACTCATAACCTCACTATAATTAAAGCCCTAGGTCTAACCAACTAAATATAACTGCGTATAATTAGACTTTATGAATCATACAAGCATATTATTTGTACCTTTTAAATTGGATGCTTTACTGATTGCACATAAGGGAGCATCTAACCTGTGAGGTTGACCACCCTTCCTAGGGAGTGTGCCTTATCATATTGATTTGGTTCATGTCCTTTTTCTAATTGCATCTCATCTTAAGAATAAATTTGTGTACTTAAGGCCTTAAATAAAATTGTGAGTCAAAAATACATAAAAAATTAAAATTATTATATTATTTTGGTGCATAACATACCAGTCATGATCTTAGGGTTAGGGAGTGAGTTTAAGCTCTTAGTTTCTTTTTCTAAGTATAATACCTTAGCTATCTTATATTAAAAAGATTGAACTCATGGATTTAAGATTGCTTAAGTGGTATTATCTAAGAACCCTTCTAGGCGAGAAATAAGTCTAGAAGAGTCAAGGATATGTTCATTTTCTCAAGTAAGAAAAAGAACTCATAATTCTCAAAAAATTAAACTAGGTTGAGCCACTAACATATATTTGAAGCATCTATAGAAGTAAGTTCTAAAGCATCCTATTGGAATAAGTCTTCAACTACTAAACATTTCTGTAGTCTCATGCTATTGAAAACCTAAGTCTTAGATTTCTAACAAAGTGGCAACTTAGAACCTCAATATATTTAGTTTCAAAAATGTAAAGTCCAATAATATGATGGTTGAAATGTTTACTAGGCTTCCCAGCATCTAAAAATATTTCCCACTTATTCTTGATTTATTCTTGATTGGCTCCAAAAAAAAAAAAAAAAATCTTCTTCCATAAAATGTTTCTTATTGAAATTTTGAATTAATCATATTTTTAAGATAAGCTTTAAAATCCATATAGAGGTAAAAATTAATTCCTTTATTCAAAAGTTTTCTTAAGAAAGTATTTCTTTATTAAGATGTAAGTTATAAAAGCTTGACATTATAAAGAATTTAGAAGCCTACAATAAAATAAACCCAATATTATTTCAGCATATAGTTCAAGGGAAGAATCTCTGGAAAATCGAAGACCCATCTATTTTAGTAGTCTTTTATTAAGTAATTGAGTTCATTGTAAGGTGAAATTTTTTTCTCTTGAGATGATATATTATCCTTCAATTATGTATTTGATTACTTAAATGAGAAATTCTTGAAATCTACGTGATGTTATAAATTTTCTCCACAAGCCCAACCTCCATAAAAGTAATATTATGGTATCCAATTAATTGTATAGAGTTTAATTTTGTACCAGTGCTCAAAAGTATGAATAAAAATGTTCAAAATTATATTTTATAATCAATACTTATAGTAAATATCTACATGATTAATGATTCTAATAAAGTCTTGCATATATTATCTAATACCATTAATATTTAATCATAAAAGACCTAAATCCAATTTACCAATATGGTATGATACATTATGATTTATTAATAAGGCAGTAATGAGATACATATGAATCATCCATAAATAATGACTTTTGTATTGTTGCAAACTTATGCTTAAAATAAATACTAATGCCAATTAGTTCACTCCTAAAATTATTAGCAATCATCGAGTTTTTAAAAGCTAATAAACAAAAATAAGAAAATAACCATCAAGAATGATTAAAATGGTAGATTTCTTGAAATTAATAGTTTTAATATTTTTTATAAAAGAAAGCTTATTTCTAGAAAATAATGAAATTTATTTTGATAAGATTTAAACTTTAAATAATATGTAAATTTAAAGTTCTCTATAAATAAAAAAAAATGATAAAGATGGGTTTAAATCGATTATGTATTAGAAATTGAATAAGTATATGTATACTTGAACTCCACTATCTTAATACACTTTCATAGGGTTAGAAGTTAAAGTTGTTTTGAAATTGAATGAAAATGTAGGTAAAATTCTTAAGTTCTTTTATTCTCGCTCGTCTTTTTGCTCTAAAGATAATGTAAGGGTTAAAGATGCTTCTATGGATGAAATAATAAAACTACCTTTCGGTTGATATTGTATAAATAAAAAAATTAATTAAGCAAGGTTTGACACATATATTTAGTTGAAAAATGCATAGTACCAAAAGAAATCATGGGATACTAAATACATTAAAATTAAATAAAAAAGTAGTGTTTAGGTTTTGTATTGTGAAATATGTAGATTATGGAAAATAGCACTTATAATTATCAATAATCTGGATGCCAATAGAATTTATTTAGAAATCCATTTGATGAATTTTATTCAGAAACTTCAAATGATTTGAAATATCTTCAAGTCACCTTATAAACTATAAGAAAAAATTAAATCCACTTTTGATGAACTTAGGGAACTCAACTTTTGTACTTAAGATAATTATCATCTTATTATTACATGTACTTTGCTAAATGAGAATAATGTATTAACATGATTAGATTACTTTCAATATTTAAAAATTATTTTCTTGGAGTTACAATGTAATGCATAGTTTATTTACAAACATAGAAGTCCATAATCTTGAAACACAATCTAATGATATTTCCATTGAACAAGCACCTCGATGCATGCATTTAAAAATTATTATCAAGTAATAATTGAAGTCAAAAGATGGTGTTATTTGAGAAAAGATGTATCATTCTTGGTTGGCTAGAATAATTCTAGTTAAGGTGAAAAAATGTTCAAATTTACATATGCATCAATTTTATGATTTAAATAAGACTTATCTTAAAGATGAGTTATTATTACTTATGTCAATGCTTATAGTGGAGGTAGCATCTTATATATAATTTTTCTATTTGGATGATTTATCTAGTAATAATTAAATTAAGATAGCTCATGAAGATAAAAAATCATAGCATTCAAAACTCCTACAAGAATATATTGTTAGCCATTTGGCCATTGAAATGCTAGTATCATTAACTTATTAGTGACCCATGACTTAGATCTTTGATGAACTTATTATCCATAATCAAATGAAGTATTGTAACAATGATTTTGTGGTAAAGAGTAAAAAGAAATATAATAATTTCTATAATTTAAAAATTATTTTTGAATAATTTATTATCATAATCTGAAAATGTGCCCTTTCAACTGTGCCCATAGAATAACTTCAAGAAAACTTTTGGACTTTATAATGAGGCTTCATGGGATTGAAAATGATCTAGTTTAGATTAAAGTTATCTTAGAAATAAAATCTCTCAAAATTCTTACATAGTTAATATTTTTTTAGGTAAGATTGTCATATCTATGGTGCTTTATTTTAAAGGTTTAAGGATGATGCCAAGTTTCTGTCACTTTTTCTAAAAAAGATTTTAAATTCTATCAAGACAATAAATGTTAGAATGGTTTTTGATAGTCTAATGAAGTAGGGGCTGTTTGGTTGCCTGTATTTGGAATGCACTGCATTCCAAATGCACGCTTTTGAACATTTCAAGCGTTGGTTGTAAGTAAAATTCAGATATTTCAAACGCCGGAAGAAGTTTATGTATTTGAAATTCACCGATTTGAGAATTCTAACAGCCGGCCAATATAAAGTGATGCGGCGGTCGCCGGCCGCCGCCGCTTGTCGCCGACCGCTGCCAGCCGCTTTTGCCGCGCCCGCTGCCGGGCTGCAGCCGCTGCAGAAGTCAGCACCGCACCGCCTGCTGCCGCTTCGCCGCTGGCCGGGCATTCCTCCGACGGCACCAGCCTCGTACACACCGCCAGCCGATCACCATCAGACCGGCCCTCACACATGTCAAAACCTTCAGTTTACTTTACATTATATTTTGTCAACCAAACAAAAAAAAACAAAGTCATGAATTTGTAAAGCTCTAAATCAAACAACTATAAAGTAATCCTTTATGAATTTCTTTTACAGATTACTTTTACAGATTCAAATGTAGACAACCAAAGACAGATATTCTCTCTGTTTGAGTGTTGGATGCACCTATTCCAAGAAAGCCATTAATTCCTTACACAATAGATTTAGGAAAATCTCTTGGACATTATTAGCCTAAACTAATGAGGAAGGTAAAATGATCATAATCTACTATTTAAGTTATCACCTAATACTTACAAAAATGAACTACCCATCGATTGAGAAATACTATTTTAGCATAGATTTTCCTACATAGAAGTTAAGGTATAATATACTTTCTCTTACAATAGATTTCATTTTTCGAGCTAATTCTTAATAGTAATATTTGACCCATCCAAGATTGTTTAGATATTTAGCATGTTAGATTATGATTTAGATATTTAGCATGTTAGATTATGATTTTGCTTCAATTTAATATAAACCTTTTATAGGGTTGGATGTAGCCATGATATTCTGTGCTAATTTTAACTTTTAATGAAAGTTTTGTAGTTTTATTTTTCAAAATTATTGCATATTCTATTGGGTGACTTAATTCTTATTAATTAATTGGACATGATCAATGGTTCAGGATGTTCCTTCAAAATGAAGATACAAAGATTTGACTCATCTTGGACAAAATAGTTCATAAGCTTCAAAAAATTATGAAGAACCTATATAGTCCATTTTAAGATCCAAAGAATCGATGATTTTGTTTTCTTTGAATCTATCATCGAGAGGCAGGTTGTATAGAGAAAGCATAAATCTTAAATTTTGGGAGAAAGGTAGTGACCACCTTTGATTGACATCAATAAATTAATAAAAACTCCTTAATATAAATTATTTAACAAAGATATCATATATGAAACTTAATCTGTAAAACCAAATTATATGGATGCATCACTACAATTCTCATTCTTTATTGGCTAATTTTGTTTGTTTCTTTTTGGTATATTTAGGGTAAATTTACTCTTACTTTACCCTCAATTTTTGACTATCCAAATAATAGTCAACCACCCAATTTCGAAATTGGTATAAATCCTTATAATAATGATACTGCACTCACTCTTTATTACTATGCAATTGTGTACTCATATGTGTTGAATTCATCACAAATAAGTTTTGTACCATTGTTGGGGATTATGATGTCAATATTTATATCAAGTTAGTTATTATTAATTTGAATAATTATTTTTTACTATCTTTATTTTTATGTTTGTATACTCTATTTTATAGGTTATGCAATATTACTTGCACCATTTGGCTAGTGAACTATTATTTCATGTAAATTTATAAATTAAATAAACATCTTTAAGAAGATTAAGAAAGAAGTGATACACTAATAGCTCACAAGTTAACATGTCGAACTAAGAAGAAAGAGTGTAATGGCTCCAAATAATTATAAAGATAATAATAATTTTATTATAATTAATATGCAAATAAATTAGAGGATAATTATTTGTCATTACTTGTAGCAACCATGCTCTTATTATTTGCCATGATCATTATGGAGGTGGCCACAAAGTGTGGAGTGTTAGAAAAAAAATCCTTTCACTAAGCCATACACATAACATGTCAATTTTATAGGGAATAATAGATTAATAATCCTTACTCCAACACTTATAACCTAAGGTGAACCACCCTAATTTGTGTAAACTTTATGTTTGAAGAAGTTTTTCTTTGTACCTTTTGAGAGGGAGTGGAATTCTTCTTATCATGAAAGAGAAGAGGAGGCATCTCTGCTTAGGCTTATTGTGCCAAAGGTAAGATACTAAATTTTTGGAGGATATTTGGAGAGTGGGTGTAGGTCCATTAGGCTATCACTATAAATCTTTGATTCCTATTTCTTTTCTTTATTTTACTTTTATGTTAGTCCTTTTGTGTTTCAATCATTGATTTTATTTTATTAAATCTCTCTCTCTCTCTCTCTCATTAAACATTAAATATTTAATTTCATTTATATTTAAAGAAATTTTTAAAAGCACCAATTTACCTCTCCTCTTGCAATTTTTATAAGTAGTATCCAAGTTGCTTGTTATACAATCTAACAATCAAAAATAGATTTTAAATGACACATCTAGGAAATAAAACACCATGGAATTTTATTATTACCATATATGAAGAGACCAATGAGGTTAACCAATCAATCAACATGCTCTTATATGATTATTAACTTTTTTGTATGTTACCTCATGAGTATATTTTGATATGTACACATGTTTTACCAAAATCATTACTTCATTACATGCTTTAGAAACATAATTTATTAATGCTGAAAAAAGTTAACAAAATCTTGTGTTGCTTGCTTGAATCTAGGGATGCAAAGGTTACTACTATCTCTGAATCTAAAGATTTATCTGTTTACTTTATTGATCATTTACTTGGCACACTTATTGCTTATGAACAAAATTCTACAAAGAAATACTAACTCTAGTGATAGTAAAAAGGAGAAGATTTTTTTCCTAAAGCTAATACTTTTGATTGTAGTGAGAAAACATCAACACTAAAGAGGATGACATTGCACTTATGACTAGAATGTTTATTAATTTTCTAAGAGATAAGAAGAAGAGATTTAACTAAAGAAAATACAAACATAAAACTAAAAACTCCTCAAAGATTTTTGATCTAATTTACTATGAATGTAAAAAAATCAAATCACATATAGTGAGAATATCATTTACACAAAAACTTCAATCTAAATGACAAAATGAAGAAAAAAGTGATTCGAAGAAGAGCAAGAGGAGGACTCAACATGCTTTCTGGATCAACTTTGATTCAGACTCTTCAGAAGAAGAAGTCACAGAAGAAGCCACAAACTTTTGTTTGATGGTAAAAGAAGATTTTCTTAATTATGATGACAAACAAGTAATCTATATTATGATGAACTTCTAAATTTTTGTGAGGAATTACATGCTACATTCAAATCCTTAAAAAATATTCATCTTTAATGAAAAATTTATTTATCTTTCTTTAAAAATTTATATATATTATTAGATGAACATGAAAAAATATAAAAAATAGCTACATTGAACTTGAAACTAAAAAAATCCAAAAAAAAAAAAACATGATCTTTGTAAAAAAATTGGCTTGCTTGAATGTGCAAATGAAAATATAAAAAAAGGAAGTTGAAAGCTACAAAAAGAATACATCCATCCGAAAAGGGAAATTCAAAACTAAAAAGATCATGCATTTTTTCTTAATACTCATTGCATTTTATGGTACATATGGTCACATTACTCATCTATGCATACATCAATCACATTCAAACCCAACATATGTATGTATTCCAAATAATGTTGCATAAATATCCTACTTGAAAATACAAAAAACCCAAGCAAATCTTGGTTTCCAAAATACTAACTTAAATCTACTTTGTAGATATGATTTTGCTCGGGACGTGGACAATATATACTACTTATATAGTGGGTGCTTGAGATATGTGAAAAGAAAAAAAGCAAATTTATCTCTTTAAAACTCAAAAGTGGAGGAAATGTCACTCTTGGAGATAATACAACTTTTAAGTACTTGGGTTAAGTACCATTTGTATTAAAAATTTCTTATTTATTAAAAAGGTCTTTCTTATTGATGGTTCAAAATATAATTTGCTGACCATTAGTCAGTTATGTGACAAGGGTGTTAATGTCAAATTCTTAACTGGCAAAACTATTTTAGGTGTTAGGACTAACAACATTTACATGATTGATCTTGATAACTTAGGTTGTTCTTTGATTATTTTTCTGAAGTCCACACTTGATGAGTCTTGGCTATGGCATAGGAGATTGTGACACACCAACATGCATACACTTAGAAAGATTACACGAGATGATTTGGTTAGAGGTATACCTAGATTAAACTTTTTTTAAGATCATTTATATAATGCCTATTTGCACGGTAAGCAAACTAAATATTTTTTTTAACTTCACATTAGGCACTATTACATCCTTTAGATATTCTTTATTTTTATTTATGTGAACTAATCAACACCACTTGTACTGGTGGAAAGTCATACATATTTGTTATTATTGATGATTTTACTAGGTTTACTTAGATGAGATTTTTGAAATACAAAAATAAATTTTTTTTAACTTAAAATTTTTTCTATTCAAATTTTAAGATAAACTAGTTGTAGCATTGCTTCTATTCATAGTTAATTTAAAAATTGATAATTTTGAATTTTTTGTAATGAGATAAGGATAAAACACAATTTTTAGCTCCCCCCACCTCCAAGGGCTCCATAATAGAATGGAATAACTTAATGAAAGAGTAGAACACTCATAGAAGATGCTAGATCTATTTTTAGTGAATATATGCTTTCTAAATATTCATGGGTTGAGGGAGTTAATACCAATTGTTATGTGTTGAACTGAGTAAACATTAGGTAAAAGCTAAATAAAACTCTTTATGAGCTTCTGAAAGGTAAGACTTTGAACTTGTCACATTTACATGTTTTTGGGTGCAAATGCTTTGTGTTAAATAATGGAAAGAATATTTCAAAAAAATTTGATTCTACGTCTAATGAGGGGAATTTTCTAGGATACACTTCTATAGGTAAAGCATATAAAATCTTCAATAGGAGAACTCTATTGATAGAGTAGTCAATCTAGGTTATTTTTGATGAACTTATTATCCCTTATCCTTCTAAAGAACTTGTAGATAAGGATGATCTAGATTTGAAAGAAAATTAGAAAGCCAAAAAACACTACTTAGAGAGTGGAGATATGCCTCGAGTCATCTCTAAGATTTGATCATATGAGACCCATATGCAGGTGTTAGGACTAAGAATAACATTAGAGAAGAGGTTAGCCATACAACCTTCATTTCCATGTTTAAACCTACTAGTGTAAAAGAAGCAATTTATAATGAGTTTTAGGGTAAATCAATATAGAAATAATTGAGTTAATCTACTAGAAATGTTGTTAGAATTAGTGCCTAGACCTTCAACTCAAAGTGTGATTGGAACCAAGTGGGTTTTCAAATAATAAATTAAATGACTTTGGAGTTATTAGAAATAAAATTAAGCTTTGATTTTAGGAAACTTTTGCACAAGTTGCCCATCTGGAAGCTATTCGATTATTACTTATATTTATTTATTTTAAAGATTTTAAATTATTTTAGATGGAATAAAGAATTATTTTTTGAATGGTATTAAATAAGATGAGGTTTTCATTGAACAATCATTTGAATTTGAAATCTCATTACACCTTGATTATGTTTACAAATTTTAAATAGCTTTGTATGGTTTGAAACATGCACCTCATGCTTGGTATGATAGGCTTAACTCTTTTCTCTTGAAAGTTATTTTGTTAAAGGATTTGTTGACACTACTTTGTTTATCAAAGAATACAAATTTGATGTTCTTCTTGTTCAAATTTATATTGGTGATATACTATTTGGATCTACTAACTCTTTGATGTGTGAAGATTTTCCAAGACAAATAAGCAAAGAATTTGAGATGAGGAGCTTATTTATTTCTTAAGATTCAATGTCAAGCAAGGCCCAAAATGTACATTCTTAAGTCAAACTAAGTACAAGAAAATAGTCATAAAAAGTTTGGATTGGAAAGTTGTAAGTGCATCATCACCCCCATGAGTCCTAGCACTCAGTTAGATAAGGTCCTTTAGATGAATCCATTAACCCTAAGAAATTTCATGGAACGATTAGGTCTTTCATGATTACTAGTATAGCTGATATCATGTTTACTGTTTGTCTTTGTGTACAAATTTAAGCTAAGAAACCACATTCAAAAGTTTTGCAAAGAATTTTTTGATACATGATTTGTACACCTAATTTATGAATTTGGTACCCTCATGATAGCATAACCTTTGGTTTTATTGGATATTCTGATTCTAATTTTGAAGGTTGTAAAGTTGATAGGAATAACTCTTCAGGAATATGTCAGTTTGTAAGCCACTCACTAGTTCTTGGTCCAATAGAAAATAAAATTTTGTTGCCTTATTAACTATTGGATTTGATTACATTGCTATTGGTAGCTGTGTTTCCCAAGTCTTATGATTGAAGCAATAATTTCTTGATTTTGTCTATAGTTATATGATTTTATTATGTGATATATATATAAGATATGCTATTTCCATAATTAAATTCCATTCAACACTCACACACCAAACATATAGATATCAAATATCACTTCATTAGAGATAATATTCTCAAAGGAGATGTAAATCTTAAATTCATAAATACAAAATACTAATTAGCAAACATCTTTACAAAAGCCCTAAAGTTTGAGAGGTTTAGTTCTCTTAGATGACTCTTAGGGGTGATATAACCTTATGCTTATGAGTTTAATTTTTCTTCATTTTACATTATTCTTTTTAGTGTTTTTCTATGCATGCATTTTTTATGTTATTTTATTTTTTTCCTTTATTCTTTTTGCATGTTTTGTCTTTTCTTAATCTTTGTTTTTTCTTACTCTTAGGCTAAAATTAAATTGCTATAATTATACTATGTGATCCATGTCATACTATACGATTGTCTTAATCAAATCATCATAATAAGTTGGGATGATTGGCTAGGCAATAAATAGTAAAAGAGATCATAATGGTTTATTCATGATCATACCATATGATATGCTTATAATGGTATGATTGACCAAGTCAAACTAATCATTATTTTGAATGTTGGGATGATTACTATTGTCTGATAGTGTTTTATGATTTTTAATCATAGTATATGATTAACTCAATCAATATTGTCATTTAGACAACTATTATGATAATTTGAATCATACTATATGAACAAATGCTTGAACTATACAATCAAACAAAGAGTTTATAAATCACCATCATTTCTCATTTGTTTCTCATACATTTCCTCTTCACTCTAACATTCCTCCTTGAGCTTTTATTAGTACAAAAGAAGTTCAGATGGCCATGAAGAGAGCACATAATACCATGTGAAAGAATTTCTTCAAATTTGAGGACGAGAAAGCTGCTTACAAGAAATACAAAAAATGTAAGATAATTAACTCAATGCTACTCATCCAAAATGAGATGTCATTTCTTGTTTCTAATCTTTTTACAAGAAATTCTCTTCAATTTCTTATCTTTCTAGCCTATCCATTTCATTCTAAACTTCTTTCTAAGTTTTTCATGAATCTTGTCATAAATTCTAACCGCACTATCCTCCAATCCTGAATATGTGGTAGGAAAATTTCCATCATTGATGTTAATTTTAAGATTACCTCCACTTCTCCAATTATGGCCTATTTGACCATAGTATAGCCAATAACCCTACCTACAACTAGTTTATTGTCAACATGGTCATTAGGAAGTCACCCATTTATCAACACTAACCCCTAGTTAGTGGTGGTATGCTAAACACATGTGGTATCCAACATGTGTTAAGGCACAATGTTATTCTTAAACCAAGTGACCAAATCAACATCACACATCCCCTTTTCATTGTTACTTATTTTTGTATGACTCATACTCAATTCAATGTTGTAGATCTTTTGATTCACTATATTAAAAATCTCACCATTGTCAAAACCTAAAATCCAAAATGATATATAATTTATCCTTATGATATATGATTGTCTATTTACTTGAGGCCAAATACAACCTTACCTATCCCAATGAGCCATACCATATTCCTTCTCACTTCATAGATCACTTTCACACCTTCTATAGTGAGAAGCAACTATCATATCATAATAAAGGTTGAAGAGGGAAATGGATAGGGGAGTTTGTAGTTTATTATTACTACCCCTAGGATGTATGGACAATGCATTTTGTCCTAATTAAGCTAAAGATTGAGACACATCAAGGACTAGGGAGTTTACTAAGTAGAGTATTTTGCAGAAGAGACCGAGCTTTATTTTTAGCTCAGTTTGATGCTCTACTTGGCGTCTTTAGAATACCACCACTAGATGAGGAACCTTCAAAGTTTTAGGTTCTTTTTTTTTGTACTATAGTGTGTGTTAATTAATATTCAACATGTGATGCTATGAAAATTACAATTAAGGAAGGAGTGATGCTAGAAGCCAAAGTCAAGTTTAAATTTTTGTGTCATTGTTCTTGACGTTTATGTTGTAATTTGTCTTCATATATTTGGCATATGAATGATGAATGACAACTAAGCACACCAACTTGAGAGAATATAAAAAATATATAATTTTAAAATTAAATTATATAAGGAAATCATACTATATGATCTAGATCATACTATATAATGGTACTTTTTTTTAATTATTTTAGTCGATATTGTGGGAATTTTTATTTCGAATACTATGCAAATCTTAAGGGTATTTATTTAGATAATCAAATACATCATTAAGGGATAATAGTATTATCTTGAAAGATAAGCATATTACCCTATAATGGATTCAATTACTTAATACAGACTCTTAAGGCTGATGGGTCTTCAATATACCAGAGATTATTCCCCTGAACTACATGGAGGGGTAGAACATGATTTATTTTAGTGTAGGGTTCATAGTTTCCTATAAAGGGAAACCCCCTATAGTTAATTATATTTTAAGAATGAAGAATCTCTTCCTAAGAATACTCTCGATTAAAGAAATAAACTTTTATTTTTATGAATTTCAAAGCTTATCTTAAAACGATGGTTAATTTGGAAATTAAATAAAGAATGCTTCAAAGGGGGAAGAGTTCTTTTTAGAGTCTAATTGGGAATAAGTAAGAAATATTTTTAGATATTGGGAATCCTAGTAAGAATTTCAACTAACCTACTATTGGGATTTTTATTTTAAGATTAAATTTATGAAGACCCATGTAAAGTAGGGGAAGAATCTCTAGTATATATGAAGACCCATCATGCCCTAGGAGTCCTTATTAGGTGATTAGGTCCATTATAGAGTGATGCTTTTATCTTTCAGGATAGTACATCACACATCAATGTCATACTCGATCACTTTAATAAGTACCCCCCTCTGTGGTGTCCACACGAACCATTTGAAAATAAACACCATAAAGTTATCTGTGAGGACTGGATATCAAATCATATGCTTTGTGAACCTAGGCAATAAATCCTCTCTTTCTTCTTCCCTCTTGAATCTTGTCACCCCAAAGTGAGATCTTTATGCTATGATGATGATTTTCCCTCAGATGGCTGGCTTTAAATATCCATTAATCACATATACTCAATCTATGGATGTCCAACTTCAATAATAACTCCAAAATACATTATTGTGGTCATTTTGTATGAAGAAAAAGACTCATGTAGACTTATCAGGATCTATTATCGACCCACTATTAATCTTATTGCAATTGATTTATGCTCATGTTCAATTCTAAAAGCATAAGCTCTCTCTTTAACACTTCCTTTCACCAAAGTCATTAAATTAAATTAATCAAGTGAAGAAATGGAGTAACTTTTAAGCAGGAAAAAGCAAGCCATCAATAGGATGAAGCTCCTTTTTGCCTCTTAGGTACATCTCTTCTCCCTATAGCCTTTTGTTCCATTGGAGTTTGTTTCATGGAGGGACCTTCCTATGTTGGTGAACTCTCCTCCAGTCTCCCCTTGGCTGAGGCTTTCGACCCTTCCATAAAACTCATTTTCCCTCTATACTATCATGACAATTTTTGCTCTACTAGTTATTCAAGCTTCCTAAAGAAGTCTGGTACAAAGAATGGCAAGCCTAGTTTGTTTATCTATGATTAAGAAATTGTATTTCTTGTAGAACCCCTCAAGTTTTCTTTGGTTGGAAAATTTACTTATAGACAACCCACATTGGACATCATTAGGAAGAACTTTGATGATCTAAAGCTGTTAGGTGAATGGAATGTGGTTTGTTGGACAATAAACATATTGCAATCTGGCTTAGCAAGGAAGAAGACTATGCTCAGCTATTTCCAAAAAGCTATTTCATATAGAAAACACCCCAATATAAATATTGAAATGGTCACCTTCATTTTATTATAGTGTTGAGCCACTTATTGTTCCCATTTGGTTAAATTTTCCAAATCTAAAGTTGCATTTGTTTAACAAACAAGTGTGATATTCGCTTGCTTCCCTATTTGGGAAGAAACTAAAATTGGATTTGCCCACTTTTAACCTCTTTAGGCCATTAACTATAAGAGTCCTTGCTGAAAATAGACATTACAACACTTCATTATGAAGAAATGTGGATTGGAACACCTACAAAAGGCTACTGCCAGCAAGTTATCATTGAACAAAAGCCTTATTATTTCCCCAAATGTAGAATGTTTGGCCATACTTTTGATGTTTGCTATGTGGCTAATCATGAGCTACCAAAAACTACTGGAGAATTTGAGCCCAATCCAAATGATGCCTCACAGCTAGCCATTGTTACATCTGCACCAACCCCCACACCCACACACACACACACACACCAAAACTAAAATAGGAGAGCCCAATCTAAATGACAAACCTGGTGGAAACAGGAGAGCCCAATCTAAATGACAAACCTAATGGAATCTTTATTCTTAGAAATGCCGAATCTAGATGAATCAATGACTATAAATCCCCCACCTAATTGAAACAGAAGAGCCCAATCTAAATGACAAACCGATGGAATCTTCATTCCCAAATGTTGATTTCTGATGCATAGATGAATAAGTAACTTTATATCCCCCTCCTCCTACGATTCAGATGACAAACATTTCATCCAAAGAGAACTCTAGAAACCATTTAAAGGATGTAAGAGAACAAAATATTTTAGAAATTGAGTCTAAAATTCAGCATTCAAAAAACATCAACCTGAGGAATTCTTTTCATTACAAGCCAGTAGCATATAGACATTCAAGAACAACTTACTAGCACCATTAATAATCTTGAGGATGAGTGGTTGATTCAAAAATAAAAAAAGAAATGAGCATGAGCATAAAAGTGTTGAAACATATAAACCCAAGTGCTGCCATTCATATTGCAGGTTCTTCAAGAGTTGAAATTCTTGCCAATTGGAATGATGGGATTGATAGAATGACTACAAGAGCCTCTAGAGATTCTATGTTTTCTAAAATGACTAGCCTCCTTATCTAGAATATTAGAGGTATTATTGATAAAGCTTCCTCTGAGAGGCTTCATTGCCTCATTAGGAACCACAAACTCAATCTATTTGCTATTCTTGAACCACTTATTTATATAGCTAGCTTCAAAAAGTTACAAAGAAAATTCAAGAGATTTCAAAATTTGCAAAACTATAACAATAAGATCTATCTATTTTGGAAGAATCCCTTTCAGGTTGATCTTAATTTAGATGACCCCCAATTCTTACATACAAGAATCACTTGTAGTTACTATTCCATCCTAGCCACCATAATCTATGCTGCTTGCTCAAGGGACTCTAAAAAATTTCTTTGATCCAATATCCATAACATCAATAGAACTTGTTCTATTAGTTAGCTTGTTGGTGGGGATTTCAATATGATCTTTTATGCTAATGAAAGGAAAGGAGGTAAAAAAAATGCTACTGTTCTATATGAATTTGTTGAATACATTGAGGATGCTCAACTCTTTGTTGTAGGTTTTGATAGATCTCCTTTTACTTGGAGCAAGAGGAGAGTTTTTGAAAGATTTGATAGGATCCTTCTTAACACTCATTGGTATAACACCTTTCACGGCACTACTGTTCAGCACCTTAACAAATCTTGCTCTGACCATGCTTCTCTCCTCTTTGCTATCCACCAGCTTCCAAAATTGAAAAATCAGCCTTTCAGATTTTGGAACATGTGGACCCAACATGAGCTGGTCTCTCATGCATTTAGGATGCTTAGAAATCTAATATTGCTGACCCTTGGATAAGACTTTGGATTCTCCATAAAAACGTGGTTAAAGCACTAAGACATTGGAATTGGAATGTGTTTGGTGATGTTCATCAATTAGTGAGCAGCCAATACCGTAAAGTTGCTGAGCTAGAATTGAAGCACATTGACAACTCTTCAGCCCTTCTTGAAAAGGATCTCTAAGAAGCCCAAATTAAGCTAAATATGTTAATTGCAATGGAGGAGGATTTAATAGCTAAAAATCCTACCACTTTAACTCTAAAGGAAGGTGATAATAATACAATGTACTATCATGCTTGCATTAAACATAAAAAAGAGAAAACAAGGCTATAACCAAAATCAAATCTAATCAAAATTTGCTAAAAAATAAGAATGACATAGTTAGTGATGGTATAAACTACTTCAAAACACTCTTTCAAGCACAACAAGTGAATCTTGATTCCTTCAAGGCTGACCTCTTAAAGTCTCATGGTGTGGGGATGTAATTACTTAATCTTACTTAACTTCCTATGGAAAGTGAATTTGGGATTGTCTTAACTCTTTAAATGGGACTAAAGTAGCAGGCCCTGTTGGTTTTACATCACACTTTTATCAATTCTTTTAGAACTAGATTAAGGATGATATAATAGCAGCTATTCATGCCTTCTTCAATTGCAAGGGCATCCATAAATTCTTCAGCTCTACTAATCTCACCCTCATTCCCAAGGATAATAATAAATTTGATTGGGATAGCTTTAGGCTTATTATCCTATCTAGTGTTATCAGTAAGATCATCAACAAAATCCTTAAAATCAAAATTTAGCCCATCCTTCCAAATCAAACTGCATTTGTGAAAGGTAAAGCTATTGCTAAAAATATCCTATTGGCCCATGAGCTACTCCAAGACATTGATAAAAAAAATATAGTAAAGGCAATCTACTCATCAATCTAGATAGGCCTCCAACTGAACTTGTAGAGGTCTATATGACCATATCTCGCAAGTGTGTAGCTCTTTACCTCTCAAATTTTTTTTGAATCCTTTCTTAATATTTGATCAGCCAGTAGAAGTCTCTCTGCATAAGAAATGAGTGATGCTAATTAATCATTTATTAAAAGATGACATAATTAATAAAATTAAAAAGTCACCTCAAAGTCCCTAAACCACATGTCATGCAGTAGAATAGGGATATCTTTTATGTTACATTAAGAGTATCAAAATTATTATAATATCTTTGATCATATGAATTGCTTCATTTGGAAGATTGAACCCACACAAATGAAATGTGTTGTAACAGATATGTAGAAAACATGAAAAATATTAACTTCATCACAGTTCAAATTCAAATAAAAGACACTTATTTATCTCCTTAAACCTAAATGTAGATACATGAACATATTGAGTTAGATCCACTAGACTATTTCATCTCACTCTTTGGTTGTGACTCTGCATGGTGGGAGGGGTGTGGTATAGCGAGATATGTTAGCTATGTGAGGTTTGGATGGTAGTAAGTTAGTGTGCCATTGTGTGGTGGTGAATGTAGTGGGTGTGTCAAAATGGGGACGAAATTAGTAGTCTATGTTGGCTCAGGTAATGAATATGTTGTACTAGACTGGGTAGAGAGCTATGGTTAGTGTTGGTGATAGTAATGATGGAAGTGGGAAAATTTGTAGACTGTGGACTGCTAGTGGAGTTCTTCCTCCTATTAAAAATAAAGGTGATAGACTTCCATTGTAGCTCATCCTAACCTACATTGAAGCCATCTACAAGGGACAAAAATAGTTATGTCATAATACTATGGATATCTTTCTATTTACACTATTTCCTAATACATCATAATATAGAAAAACATTTTCTATGAGATCTCCTTCTATTTATGTTATTTACTACTTTGCTCTTTATATCTTTTAGAACTATAGTATCTATACTCAATCAATAACGCATCTTCATTATAATAAAGCATACATCCATTAATGCAACAATCTATTTTAAGTGAAGTTAATCTTAGTTTTGAAATCATTTTTTGGTGTGATAATAATCACTTGAAACTAAATTCTCTATTTCCTTAGGATCAACAACTTGATTAAAGCATTTGTGTGGCATATTAAAATTAATTTAATGCTTAATGATCTAATAGCCACAAAGAACTTAGAATGAGAGGTGCATCCATTCCACAATGATCAATGTGTTGCACTCAAAAGGGCTTAAAATTTTTGTGCAATAGCATTAAGTGCTTCTTCAAAAGTTTCCTTATTTTTTAGTCCAAGTACATCAATTATCATGTACATATATCTGCTCAATATATCAATAATTTTTTGTGCATGATCGTTACTTGGACACAATGTATTGACTATCAAATGGTGGTTTACGCTCACTATGCAATATTAAAATCTAATAGTTTGGCTAAAATCTCATACGATATAAATCAACATGTACTTCATCTAGAGTTAAATAGCCTACTTCATGCTTCATACATGGACATTTAAACTTTTTTTATTCATAATAGATGACTACTATGAAGTAATCTATTATACATCTAAGACCACTAAACTTTGATATTTATTTACTATCACTAACATAATAAAAAAAATTAGGATATTAATATACTTATGTATGGTAAAGTTAATACAAATAAGTTTAAGTAGGTTTTAATAAGGGTTTAATGCATTCCCAATTGTAAACTAAAAAATGTTGAAATTATTCACTTTATTCTTAGTAAGACATTAATTTATGAATTTAAAGTGAGAATGACCCTAAACTTAAAATAAAAATACTTAAAACTAGCTTGCTACTAAGATAGGAAGTGTTAAAGAAATTTTTTGCTCACCAAAGAATTTGGGTGAGGAGCCAAATTTGAGTAGGATTGTTTGGTAGGATTTATTTTAAATCCTATCAAGAAGTAAAGTGTCAATTACATATCTTAAAGAATTTTAAATCTCATTTCTTCTTTGAATTACCATAAATCATACAAAATGTGAAATCTTGTTTCTCCTCCATTATAGTTTAAATCCTATAGAACTTTAAATTATGTTTATCTAGCATTTTGCCTTAAATCTTATGATTTTAATTAAAATTTCATGTCTCCTTTATTTAAGTTAAACTAATAAAATTATAAATACCAATTTCTCTTATTTGCCTGAAATCCTATGGAAACTCAGAATGCTTTCTCATTTATCATCTTCAACGAGAAATTTTAATGTCATTTCTTCTATGTGTTCCCTAACATTTTAACGCTCATGTCTCCTTCATTTGCAGCAAAATCTCATTTCACTTTCGTTTGTTTTAAATCTTATGAAACCTAAATTTTATTTCTCTTTCTTTTGTCTTAAATCCTATATAGATGTAAATCTGATTCCTCCTATAACAATTTCAGTCCCATTTCTCCACCATTTTCCCTAATCCATAAAAAAAATTTAAAACCATGCTTCTCCTTCATTTTTCCTTAAACTGCTAGAGGAGGAGAGAAAAATGTACTAAACCCTTAAATTTTGCAAGAAAATTTACGTCATATGCGGTCAAAATGCATCGATGGTAAAGAGGGATGGAGAGGTCGTCATTGGGCAAAATGAGTGAAGCAACTCAGGTCAATCTGTATGTACATGATCATTGACAAATATTTTTAGAAGCTTGAACAGAAAAAATTGATTTACTTATGTTCATAAAAAAATTTTGATGCCTTACATTTTTGGATAATGAAAATGTTAATAATCGACAGAATTTTTCATCAGCATATGAAGTCAAAAAATTTTCATCAAACAAGTATTTTTTTAATATCAAAATTTTGTCTATTGATGTATTTTATGGGAAAATGATGTAAATTTTTTGTCATTATATATGGCAAATAAGACGACAAAAATTCTGGCTGTTATAATGACACTAAAATTTTTCTTATCGGTATGCCTTGCTTTTGCTGTAGCGAATATCTCATAAAATTTTAAAATTTGTTTAAATTATAATAGATTTTTATTTAATTAATTAACTTAAATAATTTAATTATATTAACTCAAATATTAATTAACTGACATTAATTAATTTTAAGTTTTTTTTATTTCATGTCTATAAGAGCTTAGTTTATATTTACGATATATTTTGAATTATCTATGATTTTTTTAAGAGTTTCAGATATAAATTACATTATTTTTTATAATTACTAAATTAATTTAGCTAATTATTGTGTCCTTTAATCATATCCAATCAGATTAGAGTCCTAAAATTTTATTAAGAGTTTCATGCTCAGTGAATGTTATAAAACATTATTGTTGAATTTTATAAATTTTATTTATTTTTAAAGTTAATTCCTATGAATCTAACTAAAATCCTAAATTCTATTAGTGGTATTACTTAAAATTTTGAAGAAATTTCTGGATATTAGATACCTCAATCAACCTCTCTAAAATGTTTATCTTAATTAAGTTCATAATTTATATTATTTTTTACTTTTTAAATTTAAAATTTTCTTGATTAATAGAAAATTAATGAACATTATTTAGGGATTTTATTTTTCTTCTGTTCCTCTCTAAACATTGATTAGTTAGAGGGCTAATTTGTATTTTAAAATTCATTTGAATTTCTTATTATTTTTTAAGTTCTAGGTTATTTTCTTTAATTTCCTTTTTTAATTTCCCTAATAACCTTATGTGGCATGTTGACCACACTACGCTTTACACATTCCTCATTTTGATTAGTTGGATTGTGGCTTAGGTGGAAAGGAGAGAAATTAAATGAAACATAGCCATTTGATCTACCATAGGATGGTTATTAGTCATTTTCAACTTTATCAAGAAAATCTGAACATAACATTTCTCTTCACAACTAAATCTCAGTCATTCAATTTGATTTAGAAATATTGAATTTCTAAGATTTCATCTCCTATCTATAGCACAAAAGTAAGACCATCCAAAATAAACCCTAAAATCTAGGGATTATAACATGACTTCTCCAATTTTGTCCACTAAAAATAATTTAAAAGGTAATAATAATTGGTCAAATGATTCAATTAAAATACTTCTAAAGTTTCTTCCATAAAGCTTCAAAGCCAAAAAGTATTAAGAAATTATATTTGGTTACATTTATTCATTGTTAATTCTATGTGATCGAACATCCTAAAGCATCTTCGTGGATTTCACGAATAACACTGTTGTCATCTGTAATGTTCAAAATGGCTTGGGCACTTAGAACAAAGCTCACAATCTTTAACTTGATGGTAGTGATGGTTGAACATGTTAGAATGAAGGTTAGGATTCAAGAAGAAGTAAGGATATAAGTTTATGAATGTAGAATGATTTTTAGTGAAAGAATCCCTTTACTCATTATTTGATTTAGTGAGTTTTTAATAGGCCTTAAGGTAGAGAAATTCTTGAATCCAATTATGATGTTCTTGTAATTTCAAGCCTTAGGTAGTCATGGATGAGTGCAATAGGGACAACTATCACTCAAGAGCATTAACGATCTAGTTTGGAAGATGTAAGGGTCATAATGGGTGAAGCTATTTAAATTTATTGATAAGCCATAGTTCACCACTTTGATTAACATAGACGATTCTTAGTTTAGCTGTAATAGATTAAATTATATTTTGAAATAACCAAGCATTTAAGGAAATATTAGTCTTAACTAAAAGGTTATAGTTAATGGCCTTAGGTTAAACTTAGATTTAAACAATGATAACATTGTGAGCCATGAAATGGCATACTTAGATCATTTTAGATATTTATTAGATTTGGTTTTGAGTTAAATAAAAAATGTCACCACTTAAAAGTGATGTACCTAAATTTCATATTAATTAAACTTATTCAATATTCTTAAACCTTTAATTTTCTTAATGAAACCTTTATGAATCTATATGCCATTTGAATTAATTGTTAACCATTTAGATTTCAAATAAAAAACATAAATCTGTATAAAGTCATTTTATGTTAAAGGGCTAGCCTAAGTGTTTAAAGAACTTAGGTTTACTCAAAATATGGTTCTTTAATGTCCTTCATAATGGTTGAGTTTAGCAAGAAATAAAATTTTAAAGAAAACTAAGGATTCTAACATGTGGGGCCCACAAGGCTCATAAAATTTGACTTGATCAACCATACTCATTTAGTATTCAATAACTTTTTCTAAATGATCTAGGGAATGAGCCCTAGTCATTTCAAGGTAAATTTAGAGTTTAACTATAAGTTTATATTGAATTGGGTTTAATTGGGCCATTTAGTTAAAATAGATTTGACCATGATTCAAACTTAGTCCAAATGATTCCGAAATTGTATGGAACCATAGTAGACTCAAGAGAAGGTTATTTATGAAACATGTTTTGATTATAAGAGTATTTGTGTTTTGAAGGACACTTTTGGGATTCTGGCTATTTTAGGCAATCCCACTAAATTTAACTAAAATAAGCTTCCTATAAGATTATGACTCATTTTTGCTATGTTTACCTTATTAAAAGAAAAGGACAACAAGCTTGGTCCTCTTCCTAATAACATTCATGTCAATCTAGGAGAGCATGTCAACCTTATGTCACTATGAAGTGGAAAGTTGTTAAAGGATCTAATATATCAAGAGGGGCCTAAAACTAATGAATCTAAAATTAAGGCACCAAAGAAAAAGGAAAAATTCATCATGGTGGCTTTAGGGATTCTGGCTATTTTAGGAAATCCCACTAAATTTAACTAAAATAAGCTTCCTATAAGATTATGACTCATTTGTGCTATGTTTACCTTATTAAAAGAAAAGGACAACAAGCTTGGTCCTCTTCCTAATAACATTCATGTCAGTCTAGATGAGCATGTCAACCCTATGTCACTATGAAGTGGAAAGTTGTTAAAGGATCTAATATATCAAGAGGGGCCTAAAACTAATGAATCTAAAATTAAGGCACCAAAGAAAAAGGAAGAATTCATCATGGTGGCATAGCCAAAATTTGAATTAATTCTAAGTAATCTACCACTTATTTTGTCATGTCTTCAACAATTCCATAAATAAAAATTAGACAAACAACTCATGTTTCTGAGGATCTTTAAGAGGTTACATATGAACATTCAATTTTTCTAATGTAACTAAAATAAATACCTAGTTATGTTAATTTCATGAAGGATATCATATCCAAAAAGATAGAACTAGATGAATATAAGATGTTTGTATTGATAAAAGTTTATACTGCCATGTTACAAATTGGCAACAAAAAGTAAGAGTCTAGGTAGCTTCATAATCCCTTAGTCAACAAGTGCAGAATAGTTCGATAATACATTATATGATTTAAGGTCAAATATCAATCTAATAAAATTACTAATATACACAAATCAAGACTGGGGGACATTAAGCTTACAACCTTTATTTTTTTTCTCGAAAGAGCAAAATTTCATTGCAACAAAATATTTGGATTCAAACAAAAGAAAAAAAAAGACTAAAGGGGTTTATAAAATAATAGAACCACTTAAAAAAGGTAAATCAACATTTTCACTATGTATCAAGTAAGATATAAACTTATATGTTATCTTTTGAATGTATATTCCATTTAGTGTAGCTTCATGTTTAGCAAGATGATCTGCTTGTTTATTTCTTTTCTGATGGATAAGTGAAGTTTAAATGCTTATAAATTTATAAAGATTGATTAAGTCCCAAGGAGCTGAGATACCAGTAAGGAATTTTTAGCAGTTGTAAGGAAACAATTTCAATCTATAACTTGGAAGTCATCACAACTTTAGCAATCTTCAACGCACTTAGGCAAGCCAACATTTCATTATGGAGTACAGATTGGGTATGGTAGGACATAACAAATGTAAGTATACAATCACCCATTAAGTTCTTAAAAACTTCACCAATCTCTTCATTATGATTAACTGAATGGAAACATTCCATCAATATTTATTTTGATACATCAATTGACTAGTTTTTCCCACTTGTCTAAAGTTGGAGAGGGTGTAGTTGTTCCAACCTTGTACTTGAAAACTCCAACTCAAGTAGCTTTGTTGATATATACATATACTTGTTCGACCACTTGACATGCCAAGACTTTATAATCTTCAGGCTTTACGACATTCCAAGCCATCCATATGAATTAGGATAGAATTAGAGGTATAATAACTAAATGTTTTTTTTTTTAATATATTGCCGCACTTCACATTCTTCCAGGCATACAAACTATTCAATTATGAAATATAAGTTGGTCTGTTAATTATGACATGAAAGTTTATCTTTAATTGGTTCCATATCTATATGCTAAATGGGCATTGGTAAAAAAAATGTTGTATACTTTCAGCCTCTCTGTAGCACGACAAACATATAGAAGGAGGTCTTAAGCCTTTCAATTTCAAGATATCATTCATGGTTATAATATTTTGTAGTAATTATGGGAATTTTATTTTAGAACACCACACAGATCTTAGGGGTACTTATTTAGGAAATTAAATACATCATTAAGAGATAAATATATTATCTAAAAATATAATCATATTAACCTATAATGGAATCAATTACTTAATAGAAACTCCTAAGGCTGATGGGTCTGTGATGTACTAGGGCTTTTTCCACTAAACTACATGAGAAGTGGAATATGGTTTATTTTGTTGCAGGCTTTGCAATTACTTATAAGGCTTGCCCCTATAGTTAATTACATCATAGGAATGAAGGATCTGTTCTTAAGAATACTCTCGACTAAAGGAAAAAGTTTTATTTCTATGGATTTCAAAGCTTATCTTAAAAGGATGGTTAGTTGGAAATTCAATAGGGACTCTTTCAAAGAAGAAATAGTTCTTTTGGAGATCAATTGGGATTAAGTAAGAAATTCCTATAGATACTGGGATGTTCGATAAGAATTTCAACTAATCTACCAATGAGCTTTACAATTTTGAGATTGAACTTAGTAGGGTTTGAATTGACATTTTATTATAAATCTAGGACTTAAATCTAATAGCGTAAGACTATATAAATGCCTAAGGTTAAAGACTTATTTCTAGAATGATGCTTTAGAATCTAAATCTACAAGTGCTTCTGACATAAGTCAAAAGCTCGACTTAATGAAATTTATGAAAATTATGTGTTATTTTTCTCACTTGAGAAAATGAACATATCACTAACTTTTTTGGACTTAAAACCTACCTGGAAGGGTTACTAGCTAACACCACCTAAGTGATTTTTGAAAACCATGAGTCTAGTCTTATGTATGCAAGATGGCTAAGATGTTATATTTATGAAAGAAGCTAAGTGCCTAATTAACTCCCTAACCCTAACATAATGTTTGACATGTTATGCACTTAACTAATGCAACAAATGCCATTTTTTGTATTTTGACTCATAATTCATTTTCATACCTTGGCTATGCATTTTATGCCTACAATGATATGTAGTTAAAAGTAATCATGGGCCAAATTAGAAAGAGATGGCACACTTTCTTCAAGAAGGGTGGTCATCCTCAAAGGTCAGATGCCCCCTTATGTGCAATGGGTGAAGTGCCTAATTTAACGAGAATGAATAATATGCTAATCTTATTTCGCAAAAGCTAATTATTTCTAGTTACTTTTAAGTTTTACCTAGAGCTTTATTTAATGGGAGGTTATGAGTTTGTTTATGTTTATACTTGGGTTGTTTAGATTTATATGGGGTAGAAAATGTAGTTTTCCTAGGAGCCTAACATTCTAGGCATGTCATCATAGAAAAAAAACCTAGAAAAATAGGCTATTTCTATTATGCACCTAAAATAAATCAAACTAATTTAATTAAAATAGAATAGGCCAATGCAGCAAGTACCATTGTGCACTCTGAAAGAAAGGCAAAAATGGGCAGTCAAGCTCTGCCCTTAAACTAAAAGTTTGATCTATGGGGGTCTTCTTCTAGGATCATCACCTTCTTTAGGGACCTCCACAGGCTTCATGGGGGACCACTAAGACCATCCACTGGTTGGGTCAGCTCCTACTATTCTTAGACCCCATAGATCTTAACCTAATTTTACTCAAATTACATTTAAAATTCTAAAAATAAATTCTTAAACCCTATAAAAGAAGCATTAGGAAATACACATAGCACATCAACAATTCTAATGCAAACATACGGGCTTAGCATTAGTTGTTTGGTAAGCTCACTTGTCTTATTGGGCTATGCTTAGGGAGTTAAGCATATCTACAAGCAAACAACATATATATATATATAGCCTAAAAAAATGTCCTACTATCTAGACTAGCGGACATATAATCCTAGCCATCATGTCCAAAATAGTACACCACAAACAAGAAAAATATTTCACATCACATCACAGAACATCGACCTAACGTAAGCCTAGGGTAAGTGTCCTAATAATCTAGTGTGTGTGAAAATAGGTTTATATGGTATGACTATACTAAGCATTTTAGGTTCATGTTTTGATTTGGTTTTCAAAGATTATTTAATTTATCATTTGGTAGTTTCAATTTAAGTGACTTGGTTGATTTATGATTTTATTTCCATTTTTAACTTTACTTTTGTTTTAAAGTTGAAATTTAAGTTTTAAAAATGAAATAAGTTTCACTTTGGGTGAATCCCATTCTATTCAACATCTTAAATCCTAATAGAATGGGCTTTCATCCATTATAGAAGGTCAAACTAATATCTTAAGTATCTTAATTAGCTTCTTTTCAATTCATTTAAGTGATTAATTTTAATTTGAGTTTGATTTGATTTTTATTTTTTTAGTTCACTTTCAATTGCTATAATTCATTTTATGTTATTATACTTTCTTACATAACCAAGATTAATGTTTGATTTTATGTTATTTTGATTAAATGTTTATTTAATCTTATGTGTTTCAACAACAACAACAACAAGCCTTAATCCCACTAGGTGGGGTCGGCTACATGAATCCTTCATCTCCATTGTGTCCTATTATGTGTCAAATTCTCATTTAATTCAAGTATACTAAGATCATTTTTTATACATCTTAACCAAGTCTTTTTTGGTCTACGTCTATCTTTCTTAACATAAGGCAAATCTAATGCATCTACTCTCCTAATCGGGTCATCGGACGATCGACGCTTTATGTGGCCAAACCATCTAAGGCGACTCTCCCTAATCTTATCTACCACTGGAGCTACTACAACTTTTTCCTGAACATACTCATTTTGCATTCTATCTCTAAGAGTAAAGCCACTCATCCACCTGAGCATCCTCATCTCTATAACACTTAACTTAGTCATATGCTTCTCTTTATTGGCCAACATTGCACCATAAGTCATTGCAAGTCTTACCACCATCTTATAAAATTTTCCTTAAGTTTAAGTGGAACTTTTATATCACATAATAGCCGATGCATTCCTCCACTTCAACCATCCAACTTGAATTTTACTAATAACATCTCCATCTATTTCACCATCATTTTGAACAATAGAGCCTAAATATCAATCACTCACTCTTATTAATGACTTGATCACCTAAAGTCACAACACTACCACTAAAACTTCTACAACTAAAATTACACTCCATATATTCAGTTTTAGATCTACTTAAATGAAAACCTTTAGACACTAAGAGTGACCTCCATAATTCAAGTTTCTATTGGACTCCCTCTCTAGTCTTATCAACAAGAAGAATGTCATCAGCAAAAAGCATACACCAAGGTACATCTTCTTATAAATGCCTCGTAAGAATATCCATAACTAAAGTAAAAAGATAAGGGCTTAATGTTGATCCTTGATGTAATCCAACTAAAATAGAAAAATATTTTGTCAATCCTACTTGTGATTGGACACAAGTAACAGCTCTAGTATACATATCCTTAATGAATTGAATATAATCAATATTAACTTCTTTCTATTCCAGAACTCTCCAAAGAACATCTCTTGAGACTTTATCATAAGCTTTCTCTAAATCAATAAATATCATATGTAGATCTTTCTTACTTTCTCTATGCTTCTCCATCAAACCTCTTAACAAATGTATAGCATCCATAGTAGATCTACCTATCATAAGACCAAACTGATTGTGAGAAACTTCTGTATCACATCGTAACCTATGCTCAATTACCCTCTCCCATAATTTTAATGTATGACACATTACCTTAATTCCTCTATAATTTTCACACTCTTGTGCATCACCTTTATTCTTAAATATAGGAACCAACAAACTCTTTCTCCACTCATTTGGCATCTTTTTAGTCTTTAAAATAACATTAAAAAGATTTGTAAGCCAAGAAATTCCTTGATCTCCTAAACATTTCCACACATCTATTGGAATATTATCCAGTCCTACTGCTTTTCCACATTTCATTTTCTTTAAAGCTTCACTAACTTCAAATTTACTAATACGATGATAAAAATGAAATTCTCTATTTTTGTTTAGGGTATTAAGGTTGCTAAAATCAATCGTACTTTCAGATCCTTCATTGAAAAGTTTATCAAAATACCTCATCCACCTATTTTCAATATCTTTTCTAAGAAAAGCACTTATTATTTTCATCCTTAATACCCCTCACTTGAACTATGTCTTTACTTCTCCTATCTCTTTGGTTGGCTAACTTATACATACATCTTTCACCTTCTTTAGTATCTAATCTATTGTATAAATCACTAAAAGCTAAATTTTTGCATCATATATTGCTTTCTTAGAATCTCTACAGGCCACTTTATATCTTTCCCAATTCTCCGAGTTTTTACATATAAACCAAGTTTTATAACAATACTTCTTATTTCTTATTTTTTTTGCACACTCTGACTCCACCACCAACTATTCTTATTAAAAGAAGTTTTTCCTTTTGATTCTCCAAGCACATCTTTAGCAACTTGCTTAATTTGACTTGATATTTTTTCCCACATAATGTTAGCTTTCTTATGAACATCCTAAATTCTAATTTTTAGTAGCTTGCTCTTGAAAATATTTTTATTTATGTTCTTTAAGTATCCCCATCTAATTCTAGGACAATAATTTAGTTTATTTTTTTTGTTACAACCTTTCATCTTAAAATCTAAAACTAATAGTCGATGTTGGGTACTTAAAATTTTACTTGGAATGACCTTACAATCTTTACAATCTAAACGATCTATTTTCTTATCAGAAAATAATCAATCTGTGTTTTACTAGATCCATTTTTATAAGTAATAATATGTTCATCTCTTTTCTTAAATAAAGTATTAGCAACTACAAAATCATAAGCTAAGGAAAAATCTAATATAGTCCCACCTTCTTCATTAGTCACTCCAAATCCAAAACCACCATGAATACTTTTAAAATCTTCTACCACTCTACCAACATGTCCATTTAAATCTCCCCAATAAATACTTTTTCTTCAAGAGGTATCTTTTGTATTAATCCCTCTAATTCATTTCAAAATTTTTCTTTTGAGCTTACCTCCAAACCTACTTGAGGAGCATAGACACTTATAACATTGATAATCTTAGTATCAACAATAATCTTTAAAGCTATAATTCTATCTCCACATCTATTAATACTTATAAAATTATCCTTCAAACTTTTATCTATAATCACACCTACACCATTTCTAGTTTGACTTTTACTTGAATACCAAAGTTTAAAACCTAAACTATCAATCTCCTTGGCCTTCTCACCAACCCATTTAGTTTCTTGAACACATAAAATATTTATCTTTCTATGAACCATAATATCTATTAATTCCATTAATTTACCTATAAGAGTACCTATATTCCAAGACCCTAACCTAATTCTAGTTTAATGGACTAACTTCTTTGCCCGCATCCGTACATAATGTGAGAACCCTTGCTTATTTAACACTGCACCCGAGCGCCGATGCAGCGGCTCTAGCACATTTTTTACTGTATTCAAGCCATACAATGCGTCGCTTCCAAGGGATGCCCTAGCATTAACACAATGATTTAATGGATTCATATCATGATAATTTTGACAAATTTTACGCTGGCTGTTGACTACCTAACGCAACCCTCCACTTTTTGCATCCGGACTTGGGACCAGCAATGGTAATTTTTGAATGGTTAATTATTTAATTGAATGGTTTAATTGATTAAGTTGATTTCACTTATATTTACGATTATGTTATTCATTAACCTAAATTAATTTAAAGAATTTAATGAATTCTATATTTGGGTATGAAATTTAGAGGTTAATTATTTTTTGCATTTTAATTGATTGCTAGATTCATTAAGAATTTAATAAATTAGTAATTTAAGGTTTGATTAAATTTAATATTCATAATTATTTCAATAAACCTTAAGTGTATAATTAATTTAATCCCTTAACTTTAGAGGGTTAAATAATTTTCTTTAAGTGTTTTGATGTTAATGAATGTTTTGTAAGTTGATTTTATGAATTCTTATAATTTTTTTAATTTTTTGATTTGTTATTTCATTTATATTGACCTAGTGATTAGAAATTCAACAACCTTTAATATAAAGGTCATTTGACCTTGAAATTTGTATGGCAAGGGGTTCCTTGCAAATTTAAGTTTCCTAAAGTTTCATCCTAATCATGTGTAATTTAGGACTAATTAAAGTTTTAATTATTTTAATAAAACCTATATTAAGAATAAATAGATAAAATTAACTAGGGTTTTTAATTTTCTTGAATTCATTTCTAGAAGATGAATTCATAGAAGGTTTATTTTGATTTTTTGGAGTTTTGGTTGATTTATTATGATTTTCTGAATTTTAGATTAATTAATTGAATTAATTAATTCAATTAAATAAAAAATTAGGTCATTTTAGGGTCTATTAGATTCCAGAGAGTTCAAATGATGTGTTTAGGTTCATTAAGATTTATAATGATGATCCAAGCTGATATTATAATTTTCCATGATTTTCTAACTTGATATTAAGTTATTTCATTAAATTACTAGTGTATGATAGAAATTTGCATATCTATTGATTTTCTTTTCAATATATCTTGAAAAGTTTATCCAAGGTGTGTTTTAACCTTAATTTCAATTCCCCAAAGTTTCAAATTAATTGGATTAATGGTTTGGGTTTAATTTATGTTTGATTATTTTTATTTAAACTTAAATTAACCCAAAAATACCTAGTAAATATTAAGGATTTTGGGTTTAATGGATTCTTCTCATTGAGATGAATCCAAAGAGCCCTTATTTGTATTTTTTTTTGGCTAAGTTAATTTAATTTCTATGATTTTTTAAAATTTTGTACATTTTTTACCTTTTTTTAAATTCACAAATTTTGAATTTCTTACTTAACCTAATCAACACTAAGTGGGCAGCCCTCTCTACATTTTGACCATGGATTGGTCCATGGATCCCATGTCACATGGTGGAAGATATGCGGCTTCGACCAAGATCATTTGGTCACAAATCAGACAGTCAAAATTTGATATGCATGTTCTTATAAGGATTCTAATCAAACTGTCCCCCTAAATCATGGTTGTCTATTCTAAATAGAAGGAATAAATGATAGTGATTTATTCCATGTTCTCCCACTAGAGAAGCTAGGACCATATGTCATTTAGGGTTCAATTTACAATGGTCTACATAGAGAGGGTGTGAGTTTTGATTATAAATTGATTAAGAGTTGATTTTTAATGCATCCCTACAATTCAATGTTAATGAAGATAAAATTTATCTCACGAAGGACCAACATAGGATAACGGTTGTGTCAATTTAGAGTAATACCTCACCAGCATTGATCCTCGATGGTCAAAACACTTTGAGCACCTTTGCTTCAACAAGACGAACTTGTGGACATAATTTGGAGCCTCGTCTCCCTCTGAATCGACATGGAGCCCAAGCCTTGCCACCTTGCCGTCGGCCTTGGACAAACTCTGGCTTGCTGGTGGTGGGAGACTCGAAGAAGAGCTTGTTTGAGTTTACCTCTACCCATTGAATGTCTAGGGAAAGTCAATTCAGTTTGAGGAACTCTCCCATGGCTCCACCTCACTTTCCCATGGCATATTATCTCTTTTGGATTGACTTGAAGCCATTGGATTCTTTTAAATTTAGCTACCAATCAATCTAAGCTCATCTAGATTTTATTCCACATACTAATGAAGATGTTGCTTGTTGCCTTAATGGAATTTGAATAACCTTGGACAATAGCATGAATTCATGTCTACACTTGACTACAAGTGTGCCCCTTTTATAATCTATTATGGGAATTGTCATAATTACTTGCACTTATTGTTGATCCAAGTATTAGTTTAGTTTAGCTCCATCCCATTTCATGTTATTCTAGAGGTCCTTCACATAAAACTAAATTAGAATATTTTGTTTAGCCACTTGCTTGATAAATCCCAAAGTAGACTAGCTATCCAAGCTGAAATTTGCTTGTCCAACTCCCAAATCCCAAAATATGAGTTCTTCAGCTACTTCTCAATTTTTTGGCATAGTATTCCAGGTTAAAGAATTATTCTTCTTTGGCTAGATAAGTGATGGATGAGTACTCTCCACATGTGCTTAGCCCATAATGAAGATTTCTTCCCCAAGTTAATCCATAATTTAATATGGTTACCTAGAATGGAGTCTTCCAAGGTTCTAAATCCTAGACCACATGCCTTTTTTGGTTTGCACATCTTATTCTAGTGTGTCTAATGGACTTGCCTTTGCCACTCCATGTAAACTTGTTGAGCAATCTCTCTAATTTATTTTAGAAGTTGTAGATAGTTTGAATGATTGAATGGTGTAGAGGGGAATTGATGTTAAAACACTCTCGATTAAAGATATTTTGCCACAAAATAAAAGATATTTCTGAGAGTTTATATGTCTATGAACATTTACAATAATCTCTTCAAAGTATGTTCCTATGGGCTGCCCTTTAAAAATATTAACACCAAGGTATTTTAATGGAATATTTTCCTTTGTAAACTTTTTTTGCTGTTTAATCCAAGCAACTTTTCTTTGTTAGCAATATTTTTTGACTATAAAGAGGCATTTGGCTTTATTCAACTCTGAACTTGACAACTCCTCAAAGCTTGTAAGTATTTTGATGATGGTTTGAATGGATTGCTTGCTAGCATTACAAGCATCAAGATATCATCAACAACATTAAATGAGAGATAAGTAGTTTACCTCTAGTTTTGTAGTATAACTTTAATTCAACTTTCTAGAAAGGTAATCAATTGCAAAGATAAATAGATAAAGGGATTGTGGGTCTCCTCATTTCAGTCTTCTTTGAGAATTGAAGTAGCCTTTAGCCTTGCCAATTATAATTGTATAGTAATTGTTGTTAGGTATGACTCTATCAATAAGTAAACAAATTTTTTGATTAAAACCTCTTGTTCTGAATACTTCCACGATAAAATTCTAGTTGATACTATCATAAGCCTTCTTGATGTCAAGCTTAATAATGAGATTTCCCCCTCTACATTTATTATCTATACCCATTACTAGTTCTTGAGCCAATAAGATATTTTCAGTAATACATCTACCTTGAATGAATGTAGCTTGATTATTGCAAATGATTTTAGGAAGCAATGGTTGGATCCTCAATGTGATGATCTTGCTAATTAGCCTACTAATAAAAGCAGTAAGACTAGTCGATCTATAATTCTCTCAATTATTCTTTTCATTTGAATTAGGAATTAGATCTATGGATGATGAACCAAAATACTTGGATAGCCGAGATGGCATCTCTTTTCACCAGATCCCATGCTACTGCATGATAGAATTGAGATGTAGTCCATCTAATCTATCCATTTTATTCCCATCAAGAGTGTGGAGAGCATCATTGATTTATGAATTCTAAGGGTTATATGCAAAATTGGATTGGGTAACCAGTTCCACTCTATCCTTGAATATGTTTTGATCAAAATTATTTAGTGAGTTATCAGTTGTAGCAAATAGTTTTTGAAAATATGCAATGGCACTTGCAGCAATGTCTTCTTAATTAATAAGCCATCCCCTTTCATCATCTTTGATCTTTAATATAGCTTTAAACTCTCTACCTTTCTTAATATAGGCATGAATGATTTTAGTGTTCCTATCTCCCTCCAAAAACACAGTTGATGTAGCTTTTTGTCTAAGGAACTCCTCCTTAGTATCGATTAAAACCTAAAGTTCTAAATAAGCTTGTTATGGGTCTTCCTTGATTCTGATTGAGCCATTTTGTATGATCAATTTCTCAAGTGTAGTGACTTTACCTTTAGTAGTGGATACCTTCTTATGGATGTTCCTGAATACTTCTCACTTCCAATTTTTTAATACATAAGCTAAATTTTTGTGTAGCCTCCATAACTTCTTCTAATGATCAAGTTCAAATTCCTTTACCCATGATTTTTCTAGACATTTAACGAAATCATTATGGTTTGTCCATACATTATAAAATATGAATGGCTTCACCTTAGGCTTGAGCAAGATATTAATTGAAATCAATAAAGGGGCATGGTTTGTTGTTATTCTACATAGATGAGTAACTTCATTATGTTGAATGTTTGTGATCTAATGGTTATTAAGTAAAACTCTACCTAATCTCTTAAATCTTCTTCCTGGCTCCAAGTAAATGGAAAATCAATATAACCCGCATCCATTAAACCAACTTCTTGAATAAAATTTGAAAATGATCTAAGAGCAATGTTATTAAGTGATTTTCCTTCTTATTGTTTAGTTGGGTCAATAATCATGCTGAAATATCCATCTATAAACTAGCTATCATTATAGTTGGAGCTTATGGATATGAAATTATGCCAAAGACTTCTTCTAGATTCTCTAAGGCATTGAGCATATACAAAAGTAGCTTAGAAATTAAAACTAGAGTCGCTAATATAGGTCTAGATAAATTGGGGGTCATCAATAATTATGTCAATCAAGTAAGTATTCTTGCAAAACTACAAAAATCTGTTATTGTAGTTTGCATACTAATTGAAAATTTTAAATCTTTTTTTTTTTTTGACTTTTTTGAGTTCTTCAAATAATCAAGAGGTTCTAAATTTATGAAGAATTTAACTTGAATTAGGGTATAAGATGATTGAGGCAATCAAAAGCATTTGGTTTAGAAATTCCCCTGATGTTCTAAATGAGTAGATTCATCATAAGGATGGAGATTAATTACCCATAGAGGCTCTAACAGATACCTTATCATTATAAATGGATGGTATACTAACTATGGACGTGTTTATATGCATTGCTTCTAAGGGATTGACATACTTGAGTTCCCTAATTCCTTCTATTTTTTCATTGTTATTCACACAATCCATTATGAATCCAAATCTTCAATGGCCTTCTACAAAATTTCTTGTTTTATGTCAACATCATTGTGGAGCAATGTGTCTTTGTACTATGAATGATCCGGTTTCTGGGTTGAATCTACCATTACTATGTTTAGATTATCTTGATAGTTCTTAGTGAATTTAGTGGGGTTAACAATAGTCTAATTGAGACTAGGTTGTTCAATGACTAGATGTTCCTCAAGTGGCATATGAGTGCTCATATGAGCATTGTCTTGATCTATTTATGTAGTTTGTGTTGAACAATTCCATGAACTTCTAGCCCATGACTATCCACTTAATTTTGAGCTTATTCTTGATAAATCAATTTTTCTTTAACTCAAGATGTTCTATAAAGTAATTTTTTAGGAGATGCCCAGACAACCTACATTTAGGATAATACATTAGCTTTTGTTCAATTATCATAGATTGCCAATATCCATTAGAAGGGAAACCTGTCCAAACTTCATCTACATATTGATAGCTAATGTCCATATGAACAAGGACTCTAACAGCAGACAACCTAGAAAAATTTAAAGTAGGAAGATCTAACTTCAATGGTTTCTTAAATATATCCGTGAGAGAGTATAAGATTTGCTTGCTGAACAAATGTAGCTGTAAATTTGTAAATTTAATTTATAGTGGAACAATTGGTGGCTCAACACCATAATCAAAATCTAGAGTGCACTTTAAAACTTTCACTAGAACATGCTCAATATGATTGGGTTTTTTTGGAGAAAATATGTAAGCCTACAACCTTACCCTTTTATTTGGCTGATATTTTAATTGAACATTTAGAGAGCATAGTGGATGATAACCTTATCCGAAATCTAAAAGTGTAATATGATATGATGGTTTTTAAAGTTTATGATGATTCAAAAAAATAATTAAGCTATGGAGAATAATAATAACTAGCAACACTAGGTAGCTATAGCATACAACTAAAGTAGTGGAGGCTAGCTAGGATGAAGTTGAGAAAAATGGACATAATGAGAAGAAAAAATACAGTATATAATAAACTTCTAAAAGAAAAAAAAAGGTCCATTCATCAGAAGAAATTGATGTAAGTTTGGGTACTCAAATTCATGATGCAAGATTATATGAAAAGAGTAGATAGTGAAAATCATCTATAGTAATAGCACATATTGGTAAAAAAAAGATGTAGATTTAGAAGAATTGAATCAGGCTGATGATAATAAACCAAGCACTTATTGAGAGGCGACACAATTCTAATTCTAATATTCTTATAATTAACAAAAAATGCATATAAAGGCGAGAGCAGCACAAGTATTTGTAGACATTTAACACATAAAGAAGATGATCAATAACACCTCATTAGAAAGTTTGTCCCCTTATTATAATTTTTCATGTTGTCCATTTATAATTTTTATCATTGGAGATAATGAAAAATTCAAGTGTAAAATGTCACTTATATATATATATATTTTATTTTAATTTTAATGTAGTTTTCTTTTACATTTTTTGCAATCATTATTGACATTAAAAATGTTAATAAGAAGTTTTAGTCCTTATACTCTAATGCCCAAAAACAATCTAACTCATTAGGATAGTCTTATAAAAACTAGAGGAGGAACCAATGTAGGATGGTCACTTGCAAATCTTTCTTACTTTATTTAATTGACTCTAATAAACATTAAGGTAGACCTCTCACTATAATCATTGATTAGTGGATGCAGGTATCAAATTCAAGTAATTAGTCTATCTTATTGATTCAACTATTTGTATAATTAGTCATGATACTCTAAGGATTGGCATAACTATTCTCAAAATTAATGTATAGATTTTGTTTTTTTAGTTCAATCAAAAATACCCACCTATCTTTATCCTACTTATGCCCTTCACTAGGTGACTACCCTGCTAAGTCAAATTGGCCAATTACCTCAAACACTCAATCTTAGGATGTTCCTACTACAGTCCTGTATAAATAAACTCTATAACTCTTTGATACTTACATAGTCAACCATAAGATGAAAATAATAAGTCATGTTCAATTTGGGTCAACCCAAGGTTTAGGTTGGAATCAAATACATGGACAATAAATCAACCACTCTAAATTTATTAACAAAAATAATCCAAATATTAAACTTATTTTAATTAAAAAATTTGACTCTTAAATTTGGCCAATTGCACTCAAATCTACCCACTTGACCTAAATTGACCTAATTGTGTCAATTTAACCAAATTAGCCATCATTATCATATTAATTGGACTAAATTGATATATGAGCACCTTTAAGTGTCCTAATTAGGCTTTAAACCATATAAAATCTAATTTTTACATGATTTAAGTCAAGTTGGCCAAATAAGTCAATTCACTTATTAAGTCTAATACACCCTTTTAGTGGATGATTAAATAAGGGTAATCATAATATCAAATCAAATTATTAAGAGTAATTATAGAAAAATATATCATTGACAAATTCAAAATTAAACCATATTGATTTGTCTAGTTTAGTGGGTTAATTTAATCAAATGGGCCAATATAGTCCTTTTTTTGGAACAACCATATTTGTAAAGGAATTAAACCCATTAAAGGTTAAACCTTATCGAATCCTTAAGAGTAAGTTTATTAATGAGCCTTAGAAATCTTTCCTGGTTCAGCTCAAATTAATTTAATCACACTACATGGGTCCTCTTTCCTCATAGCATTGTGGTTGAAAACTAAAGTAAGAATATATATATATTTTCCCAAATCTTGATAAAATTATGATAAATGAAAATCATGATCACAAAACATCTAACCAATAACACAAGATAGACTACAATGTCCTACCCATTTAAGCAAACTTTCTATTGTGAAGTATTTATGATTGTCTCATGTTTTTATATGTGATGCATAAGATATTGATTAAGGCCTTACTTGAACATAAAGTAATTCAAGCCTATTTCATTAAGCAAAAAATTAAAGAATGTTCTTCTCTTGAACACCTCATAACTATTACCTTCATAAATGATGATTTACTATTAAAAACTTCACATAATGATATATCTCTAAAGTAACAGTCATAATAGGATTATAGTAGACCATAGGGTGTACACAAATGTCATATTAATTCATACTTTAAAATTAATATCATTAAACTTGAAATAGTTATGGTAAAAGAAATTAATGCTTTTTGACTTTAATAAAGAAATCCAATAGACTCTTGGTTATATCACATTAACATATAATTTGGTGACTTTAAAATTAAGAAAAAATTTATTTGATCAAAACAAACACTTATGATTAAGTCTTATTAATATGACACTTGTTTCACAAGTATAAAATGATGCCATTTACTTTGCACTAATGTGCCAATTATAATCATGGAGAATAGGAATTCTCTATTCAAGGTGATTTGGTAATTTTTTCCCTTTTTTTAAATGAGATTAATGCATATAAAGATGTAAGTAATTTATTCCTAGAAACAAACCAGTCCACTCGACACTTCCCATTAATTTTGATTATAAGCAAGATATTTTTCCTTCTATCTCGTTATATTCAAAGTAAGGGAAAGCAAAAATTTTCTATAGATAAAGATGGGATTGACATCCCATTAGTTAATAGAAGAAGTCTTTTTAATTGTACCATCTAAAATGAGTATATTACATGATAGTTCCTCAAATAAATTATTAAGAGGATAAGGGGTGGGAGTGGAGGTGAATTGGGTTTTTTAAAAAATTTCAAGTTAAAAGTTAATTTCAATATTTTAGAAACTTAATTGCAAAAACAAATAAAATAATTTCTAATGAAAGAGAAAAGTAAGCAAATAAACCATGTAAGATAAGTGTAAAAAAGTAAAATAGAGGAGCCACAAAGATTTTTATGTGGTTCAGTCAAACCCAAAAATTGGCCACTGTCCATGCTTAGTCACCCTGATTAGGAACTCACTAAATAAAGCAAGATTAGAAAGAATTTTTCATACTATCCTGTGCTATGCAAGTATAACTCCAATAATGTACTTTTCTACACCTAGTAAATTCAACCCTACACAAATAATGTAATTTCCTAGATAGGCAAGTACAACCCTAAGCAATTTCAATAGAATACGAGAAGAGAAGTTACAATTTATGAAAAATCCAACTCTCTATTTTAAAATAAGTTTTCACTAATGCCTACTAAATAATATTAAGACAAATAAAAATAGCTCTAATTTTATTAGTTTCTTCTATAATAAAACATGTAATGTTATGAACTTAATATAAAGTGCTTGAAACAATTTATCTTTAAAAAATATTTACACAAAGTGAAATAATAATTTTAAAAAATGAATTTGAGAAATAATTTACTACAAAGTGCTTTAGATAGTTTGATTTTTAAGATAACTTGCAGAAAGTAAAAAAATTGAGGATATAAAAAAAACTGAAAACATTGAATGAATAAGAAATTGTGAAAGCCTTATAAATAAGTTCTTGATTAAAATCAAATTTGAAACAAAATGTAAAAATAAAATTAATCCTTAAATCATATGTTCAAAGTAAAAGTATCTTGACAAAATATACTTATGAAAATAAGGCTTTCAAATCTTTAAGAGAATGATTTCACAAAATACAAATCAATAATAAGATGAACTATTCAAATCACTTAAAATATATTTGAAAGAACTTAAATCAATCTTAAACAATATAACATACTAATTATTTCAATCGAATAAAACTAATGAAAACCAATGTAGTAAAAGATTAAAGTGAATTAAACACCTTACTCAAGTCCCTTGAGAATGTGAGAAGATGAACACGAGACTTGATGAGGAATACTTCAAGGCTTCATAAAAGCTTTAAGAAGATTATGAAGATCTCCCCTTTGAAAGTTGTTGTAGAAATGAGGAAGAGAGAGGAACTTTAGCACATTGAATCTATGATTCACTCCAATAAACTAAATTGTAAGGGTCGACATAGTTGGAGAGAATCAAGAAGTGAAGTCATGAGAGCACCTTTTTATATAATAATTAATCTAATGGGTGGTTGGCCAAGGCAAGAGAAAAGAATAGAGAAAGAATGAGATGTAAATTTTATATGGAAATAAATTAACATTAGAAATTTAACTCACTTGTTTTGAATTGAAAAAAAAATTGAATCAAATGCAAGAGTTGCTAGTCAAAGCATGGGAGAAAAAGAGAGTAAGATTACTTAACAAAATAAAGCAACTTCTTGAATTAAGTATGCCATGAAAGGTTCCTCCAAGGAAAAATTAATTCAAGAGTGAAAATCATTAAGGCAAGTAATTGTGTTTTGAATAATTGAACACATTCATTAAAATTTTTGTCCAAGTGATTTCAAATTCAATGAGGTCAGCAATGCTTGAGGAGGGCAGTGGATTAATGCACTTACTATTTAAGTTTGGAATTAATAAAGAATGCTTTTGAATTAAACTGAATTGAAACAAATCTAATAAAGCAACATTTATGGGACATCCAAAATATTCCATGTATGGATTAGATCTCAATAATTGTAAATCAATTTAAATTCAATCATGAGAGATTAAATGTTAAAGAATTTAAAATAAACACAACTTAAATTAATTAAAAAAATAAGTTAAGGGGGATAGCCAAATACTTTCTATAAAAAAAATTAATTTGGAAAGTAAAATTAATTCAATGGCCAACTTGAATTTGAAGTTGAATTTAAATTAAGTTTAAATTTTTTTATATAAATTTAAATTCAATTAAATAAATCTTATGTGGGCTAGCCAAAACATGCTAAAATGGGATAGACTAAACTAGAAAATAATTTAAAGCAAAATCTCATTTTAAATTTAAAATATTTAAATTTAAAATTAAAATAACTTTGAAATTTAAAAGAACATAAATGAGGACATAATAATATGGCATTATGTTAAATGAATCGCATAAAATTTATCATGCCAAAAGCATCATAGATATATCCAAATTTAAAAATAAAAAAGAATTATTAATAGAAGAGAGAAAATGAATGATTGGGAATAGAAAAAGAATAATTTGGATAATGAAAGAGTAATTTAATTTTCTTGCTAAAGTAAATAAATAAAAGAATAATCTAATAAAAATAAGTTAATGTTGTGGAAAAAATAAACTCAACTCATTTTAAGCTGTAATGGATAAGTTTTAAACTCTTAAATTATCCAAATAGGATAATTTTAAGAATAATAAAAAATTAGTGTAAAAAATATAGAAAATATGTAAAAATTAAAATAAGTGATATTAAAATATTTTAGCCATTATTTTCATGTTATTGAGCTCTTATTTATCTTATATCACAAAAGCTAGAAAGATTCCCAAACTATCATACTTGAGGCTAATCTTAACTTTTCAAATTTTATTGAGCAAATTAAATCTGATGAGCTACTTAAAACACTTATAGTAAATCATTAGTTTTATCCAATCATATGTTTTTCATTATAAAAATTGAAGTAAATCATTAGTTTTATCCAATCATATGTTTTCATCATCAAAATTAAATGCTTAAGCAACGGGGCTCGTAGAATTAATACAAGTTAAATAGAGAAATCCAATAAGCTTCAAATTAGCATGCCTTCTTTAAATATTTTATTTTAAGGAATAAAAGGACTTCTCTAGAGCAACTTTTCAATCTAAAATAGATTCAAATGATGTAATGTTTTCCAATTTCAATACATTTCCCATATTTTAAACACCACACCATGCATTTGTTGTTAGACCATGTTTTGGATTTACTCTTACTCTAATGCTATTTCATCAAGATCTTTTAACTATTAACATCTCTATTATATCTTCTTTGAAGATAACTTATATTCCCTCTATGGAGCACTATAAAGGACTTCTACAATATTTTATATTATACTTTTATTTTTTATTGAAATCTTATTTGAGTATTTATTGGGTTATTCTTATAAAATAGAAGGTATTTTTATTTATTTATTTATTTTTTGCATTTGGTGATGAAATGGTTAAAAGAAAAAAAATGCTTCCTCAAAGATGGTATAAACTCCATGCTAAAATATGACATAGTCAACATCACATGTTCTTCAATAAAGATAGATAATGTCTAGACTTTCTTAATAATCTTATGTCAATTATAAGATAATTTCAAGTGTCTTCATACATGAGTTAATGATATCTTGAAAAAATCCCTGATGAAATCATCAATGTGCCTTCAAAATTTGTGGAAAGCACTCTATCCACGATTAATGAGTTGGTTAAAGTTTAGGTATGGATGATGACCCTCATTCTGGCTTTATTAGTAAACTTCTATAAAATGTAGCAGTAAAACAAATTATATATGATTTTAATGGATAATGTGATTATTTTGGATAAAATTTTAAATATCTATTATGATTATTTTGAATAAAATTAAACAAAAATGTTAGGTCTATTTTGTGAAATAGTATCTTATATGTTGTTAATCTATCTTGATGCTTCTATAGTAAAATATAATTTAAAGTGAATGCAAATTGATTGAAAAATAAATCAATTATTATAGAAATAAAATAATTAGTTGAAGTTAGGTTCATTAAAAAAGAATAATATCTTACTTGTATAACTATATTATCCTTATCCAAAAGAAGAATGGATGGATTTGAGTTTATGTTAATTATAAGAATATGAATAAACCTTATCTTAAGTTGAATTTTCAGTGCCTATCCCTAAAATAATAATTGATATTAAAATAACTAAATTTATGTTACGTTTCATGAGTGGCTTACTAGATATAATTAAATTAAGATGACCTCCAAATATGACTACCGTATACTCTTTAGAACTCAAATTGGAGTTTATTGTTATAATGTAATGCCTTCTAGATTAAAAAAATGCTATGTGACATATAAACATACTATGACTTAAATCTTTGATGAGTATACATTATGAAGTACAATGCTACATCAATGACATTATTACTAAAAGTAAGGTTTTAAATTATCATATATCTAATCTTTGAACTATCTTTCAAGAAATTAAAAATATATATTAAAGTTTAATCCATTATAATGTGAATTTAGAACTTTATTCAATAAATTTATAAGGTTTAATAACATTAAGGAATCGAAAAAGATTTTAAAAAAAGTAAGCTATTTTTGAAATGGAACATCCCAAAAGTCTTACTCTATATGAAAAACCTAAATTTCTTAAAAGATTCATTTTTTATCTCTTTGATAAATGTCAAACATTTGCTACTTTAATAATAAAATGCATAGTTAGTGTGGTGAAAAGTGTATTAACAAGATGATAAAGTCTTTATATAGATAAATAAGGATGAGAAGAGGATCTAGGTAACATTTCCATCTTTTTTTAAATTCATGGTAAATATTATCTTATAAACATATCATCAAGTTAATAAAATAGAAAGAGAATGTGGGCTACCCATTCTTATAAAGGACTACACTCACCTACAAAAGAAACTCTTGATAAGAAAAAATTATTTTATTATTTTGATATATATATTTTAGGTTTAGCAAGGAGGACTCAAAATTTAAGAATTATTATTTGAATGGAATAATTCATATATTGTGTGTCAATCTGTAGGGTAGAGGATGGATCACCGTAACAAAGTGAGATGATAGTGTAATATAGAAAGCATTTGCAATAATAATTATCAAAACTTAAAGGACTCTACAAGGAGTACAATCCTTCAAGGTGGTATGTGGGTAAGGGAACGAGATCATGAAAGAAAAAAAAACTTAATTTAGATTTTATAGATCCATCACTTTAGGCAATCAGGCTTATTAGCTTGGGAAAGTAGTCAATCCAACCTAGTCATGAGATGCTCTATCACTAACCATGACTTACATCTTCAAGAGTAAGCCTCATGACTCACTCAAAACTAAGGAAAGAATACTCAAGATATCGAAGATTGATAGCTTTAATGAAAATAATTAGATAGATAGAAAACTTGTAATCTTTATATAGGTAGAGAAATTTCTACTAGAGAAGAAAAATAGAACATAGTTATATGCAACTAGAGCTACTCGACTTTAGTAGACTTATGATTCTATGTCGGTCACACTGCCATTACATAACATACTAAGACTACTTAAAAATAATTAGAAACATCTACTTAATTCTATATAATATGTGTTATGGAATTCTATGCAAGTTATCCATTTATAAATACATCTAATGCATGCTTTACTTGTTTATTTTATGAATGTACTCTAGCACTCGAGGATTTTGATCATTGCTTAGCCCTATCTTATATCTCTTCTAAGAGATATGATAGAGCAAAAGTAATTTGGAATATTTAGTTAGAGAAAGCCTTAATTCAATTTAAAAATAAATTTTAAAAATATTTATGGTTATTCATTATTTTATTATTATTGATAAAAAGCAATTTTGTCCCATGAGCTTAGCATGAAAACATCTAAAGCCCAGACTATCACAACATAAAAAGAAAGAAAAGAATAATGCACAAATAGAATGATTAAAAATAGTCATTGTGCTATGAAGGCTATAAAAGAATAGATAATAATCTAATGCACTTAGGAAATCTATTTATATGTAACAAGATTAAAAATAAAAAAGAGTAGCCAACCACTATTCTAAAGGTTTGGATAATTTAAATAATAAAGTATAATTTTTTTTATTTCTCTTTGCTCTTAGACCATTATCTTAGTTTAGATTGCACTTGTATTCACCAAGTATTGGGTCGACTTATATTAGGTAAAGAAATTTAGTTCATAGTTTATCTTACAAAAATTCTAAAAATAAATATAGTAAAGAAAACATCATAAAGCTAACTAGAGCAATTTATCACACACATATATATATATATATATATATATATATATATATATATATATATATATATATATATATATATATATATATATATATATATATATATATATATCCCTTTATTTAAGTAGCTAAAAAAAGTAACACAACAGATCACAAAGTAAACAAAATAATCAATCTAAAATTTTAATTCACTCAAAGAAATTTCATCAAAGGCCCCAAAGGGTTAGCACATCAAAATAACATAACTACATTTTATGTTAAGTAGTTACATGGTTGTGAACTTTAAGATCATCTAAGTGTACGAAATAGATAGTCTATATTATGGTTGTTGACTCTATGAGACATATTACTTATGCAATTGATTTTGATAATGACAAAAATATGATTAGATGGAACTACTATTTTATTTCAAGTATTTTATGAAGCTAAACATAGTCAATAAGCTCAATAAAATTTAGAAATTCAAGATCAGTTGGATTAGGTTAGTTTGGGAATCTTGAAATATTGTTTACTTCCTTAATAATGTCCTCAATAAGGAAATGTCTCAGTTTTGGGATTTCCCATTTATAATAAGTCCAGAATTTAGAAACAACAACTTGATCATGGATAAAATATTTAGTAAGTCCTTAAAACAAGCCATCACGGAACTAATGATCACAGGAAAAATTGACTCCCCCTTCACCCAAATGCCAAAAAATCTTATTTTTTTGTAGTCTTTTGTATTTCAGGAATATGTTTTCCATTGATGTGAGTCTTTAGTCCTTAGTTATACCATAGAAGGATGGACTTGTTAGCAATATTTACTGATAAGAAAATAAGCCCATAATGAGTCAATTTGTCTAAATTTCATCCAAAGTTTCATTTGGTTAATATGGATTGAATCTAATATAGTTCTAAATCCCAGGCCTCCTTCATTTTTTTTGGCTTGAACATCTTTCTCCAACTGACCCAGCAAATTTAATTTTTGTGTCTACTCCATAAAAATCTATTAAAGATTCTCTCAATCTTTTTTTTGTGCCAACATTGGCATAGTTATTGTTTGTATTGAGTATAGGGGAAGTGAGCATAGGATACTTTGCAATAATGTGATTCTTCCTCCAGTTGATAAAAAGGTATTTTTCCATGAGTTATGTCTAGCTTAGATAGAGTTGATAATAACATCAAAATAATGAGCTTTATTCTTCCCATTATAAATAGTAACCCTTAGATACTTAATTGGAAGATGTGATTAAATGAAATAAGTGTAGTCTTTCATCGACTTCTGATCTATTTTATAAAATTGTTTTATTATAAATACAAATTTTACTTTGTTGGAAGTCATACTAGAAATGGCTTCAAAGGAGTTTAATATGCATGATTCATTTGATAGAGTTCTTAGAACGATTACAAAATATGTGGAGATCATTAGCAAAAGCTAAGTGGGAAATGTTGAACTTCTCTTTGGAATGTTATTTGATTGTCTCTTTTGAAGCGTGATTTGCATCTAGCATTCTAGAAAGATAGTCAAAGGTTAGTATGAAATGATATGGAAATAGGGGGTCACCTTGTTGATGCCTCTAGAGGCTTTAAAGAAACCATGCACCTCCCCTTTGATAAAAAGAAAGTAATAGGTGTTGGAGAGAAGTCTATTAACAAGTGAGCAAAAATCTTCATTGAATCCACTAGATTACAAGTTTGCTATGATAAAATTCTAGTTTATTGTGTCAAAGGCATTTTTATATCCAATTTGATAATCAAGTTTCCACCTATACATTTCTTATCAAGATCCTGGATGAGTTTTTGGGCCAAGAGAATATTTTTAGTTATGGTTCTTACTTCTACAAATGCTATATGGTTTTGCTAAATAAGGTTAGGGAGGAATGGTTGTAATCTATTGGCAATGATTTTACTGATATTCTTGTTGGTGATAGAGAAAAGGCTAATAGGTTTAAAATCTTCCCAATTATATTTATTATTTGACTTGGGTATGAGTGTGATGTTGGAGGTGCTGAAAAATTTATGAATATCCTTTCCCATGAATAAGGCTTAAATAGCTGCTATCATGTCTTGTTTAATCCAATGCCATCAATGTTGATAAAAATGGACCGTGAACCCATCAAGCCCAGCAGCTTTTGAGCCATTAAAGGAAACAAGGAAATTTCATATTTCATCCTCTTTTGGAAAGTAGGCTAGATCTAAATGGCTCACATCTATCCTATTTGTAATGAGTAAACCTCCATTGAACAAGTTTAGGTTCACCCTTTGTTCTTAGAATAAAACCTTGAAGTAATTAATCTCATCCTCAATCATGTCTTCATTAGTGTGCAGTCAAGATTGAGTAGTATTGATTTTTGTTATAGCTTTATATTATCTTTTTTGTTTGATGTGAGCATGATAGTATCTAGCGTTCTTATCTCCACCTCTAAGTTTAGTCACAATAGCTTTTTGTGCCAAAAAATCTTCTTCCATATCAATTAGATGATTGAGAGTAAGTCTGGCTTGATTAAGCTCTTCATAAGTTTGGGTTGATGAGTCTTCAATACACTTTCTTTCAAGAAGGAGGACTTTGTGCTCTTGTATGCCAATCTAATGGTGAATATCTCCAAACATAGTCTAGTTCTACTTTTTTAGTGCTTTGATTAAATTTTTATGAAGAGTCCATAATATAATCCATGGGATGATTGCAGTTGATTTTTGAGAGTCCAGGAGGAAGTTAGTGAAGAGATTATGTTGGGTCCACATGTTCCAAAATTTGAAGGCGTATTTAGAGGTCCTAAGAATATGATGTATAGATATAGGCAAAGGTGCATGATTAGAACCAGTTCTGTTCAAGTGCCACAAAGTAACATTCTGAAAGAGGGTGAATTAGTGGGAGTTGAGTAGAATACAATCAACCCATTCAAAGACCCTACCCCTATTTTATGTATAAGGAGTACCAATGAATCTAGGGTCAATAAGAAATTCATCTTCAATGTAGTCAATATATTTCCTTATAACTGATTCATTGGGTCTCCTCCCTCATTTTTTTTTCTAGTGCATTAGTGATCATGTTGAAATCTCCACCAACCAACCAATTCTATTTATAGTTTTATTCAATGCTAATAATGTTAGTCCATAAGTTTATTCTTGATTCTTTACTGTAGGCCACATATATAATGGTTTCTTATATTGAATAATTGCTACAGCTAATATGAGTATGTATAAATTGTGGGTCATCCATCAATAGGTCCACTTGAAAAGATTTTTTCCAAAAAAATAGAATCTTGTTGTTACAATTTTGTATAATGTTAAAATTTCTAAATTTTCTTTTGAGTTTACCAACGCATTATGGATGTATGAGTGGTTCAAAGATGGAAAAAATGTGAATTTGTGTGTCTATATTAGGCATTTGAGCCTATTAAAGGATGCAGTATCTGTAATACCTCTAATGTTTCATATGAGAAAGCTAGTCATGTTTGAAGTACTTAGAGCCCCTAGAGGCTATGGTAGTAACCTTATCTAAGTAGTCATCCAAACTAGCCAAGATCCCAACTATGGAATTATTTCCTAAGAAAGATGTAGCATTTGGATTTATGTGCTTTAGTTCTTTAATTCCTCTATGTTTATTCCTTTTAGATTCCTAAATTAGCCATTCCTTCTCCATATCTTGTATTGTATTTTTAGGTTCCTCATAATTGGTGCTATATTGATGAAGTGTTGGAGAGAAAATATCAGGTGGTTGATTTTGGTTTATGTGGCCTCTGATTTTCCTTCCTATGGCATCATCAATGCATGCAGCCTATTATGATTCTCCATTTAATTAATCTGATGTTGCATCTGCATATGGAATCAATGGCTAAGAAAGAATTGGTATATTCTTCTCAATTATTAAATTATCCACTTGAGTTATTTCCACTACAATAATCTCAACTTGCTCTAGATTTTGGAGTTAGTCCTGCTGATTAGAAGCAGTATCTATAAGTCTATTATTAAAGCTTGCTATTTTTTCATCATTGGTGCTAGTTGGCTTTGGGTTTTTGACTCTAAGATATGGGTTAGCTATATAACAATTCTCAAGGAGATGCCCAAACGTTCTATATTTTGGGCAATAATGTGGCTTCTTTTCAATGATAACCTGTTGCCAATATCCATTGGTTGGGGTGCCAATCCAGATTTCATCATAGTGGGGAGCTGTGATGTCCATTTCAATAAGTACATGAGTAGTAGAAGGCCTTGAGAGGTTGAAAGTTGGTAAATCAAACTTAAGAGGTTTGCCAAAAGATGCAGCTAGGGAGTAAAGGATTTGTTTATTAAAAATGTGAAGTTTTAAGTTTGGAAACTATAGCTAGATTGGAATAATTGGTGGCTCAATGTTGTAATCAAATGTAGGAGTCCATTTAAGTATCTTCATGGGAATGATATCAATATGGTAGAGTTTCTTGGAAAATAGTCTAGCATAGTCCTCTCTTTGTTAAGTTTAATTGAAATGTGCTAGTCTTCAAGAAGCCCTACATTCCATTCTCCAGGAACCTTAAGTTTATCAAAGTGTTTCTAAATGATGTCCATCTTTGGATGCCTATAAGTGAACTTGCTTACCAAGGTAAATTTAAGAGGTTCGACCAACTATACAGATTCAAAATCAAAAAAAAGAAAAGAGCAGGTTTGCCATTTTTTGACTAGCTTTTTTAATAAAAGTTGTCTCACCGCATTCATAAAATTTATCATGGTATGATTGTGGGAAGATGAGCACGATGGAGGGATCAGTAGATTCATTAGTGGGGAGATTACTGGAGAGGGCACCAACATAAGAAGGGCCTTCTATGGGTAGCACGATAATGGAACAGTAACCAATTGAGAGAAACCTAGCGAGGAAAAAGGCATACATGGGAAGGAGGAGATGACACCATACCTCTTGTGATTTCTTTTAACTTAAATGCTTCACTGAGTTATAATATAGAGATCATGGTTTATAACCTTTACATTTGGCATAGGTGTATCAATTAGAAGCAAAGAGTGTCACCTCAAAGGAATAACATTATGAATTCATTTATGCAAATTGCATGAATGCTTCCCTCATATCTGATTTGGTTGGCTACCTTATTACTTAATTCAAATTGAATTCAAGTTTTTTGTCATGTGATTTATTATATTGAATTCAAATTACATACCTTATTTATTTTCTCTCCATTTAATTTACCTTAGCTAAATTCTCATGAGGACTAATTACCTTAAGATTGCTTAATTAACCTAAGTTATATCTCCCTCTATTTTCTCTCTTAATTTGGCCAACCTTATACATTTAAATTTGAAAGTTATTTCAAATTATTTGCATGTTCCAATTCTTCAAAAATCAAATTCCTTCCTTATGTAGATTTCCTCCGATTTCTTTCATGCTTGGTCGACCCTCTCATATATTTAATGAGGTTAAGACTTATCTATTGTTCTTCTTACTTCTCTATAAATAGGCCAACTTATTAAAAATTGGATTCTTGAAGAATTTTTATTGATTCAAGTGCTAAACTCCCTTCTCATCATTATTCCCTTTTTGGTCGAAACTTTGCCTGTTATTTTGGGTCATTCAAGGTGACAATTATCTCTTCCTCCCACTGATGTCTTCTTGGTTGAGACCTCCTTAAGGACTTTGATTGAAGAAAAGTGCAGCTTTATCTATTGTTCCATTGCTTCCATCTTGGTTAAGACATTGCTTGAAGATCTTTGAAGGTTTGGTACTTGAGATCATCTCGTCACTTATCATCTTCATCAATCATCAAGTGGAGACTCTCTTCAACCTCTTTCAAGATCCATTCAAGTCATTGAAAGGTTCAAGATCAAGTCAATTTCTTCTTTGATCATACATCAATACTTGAGTAAGAACTTAAATCTCATTTTTATCTTTTGAATTGTTATTCCATTGGCATATCTTTGAATGAATAAGTTTCATATGCTTTAAAGTTTAAATTCTTCTTAAATCTCTTCTCATTCATAATCAAGTAATTTGAAATGATTGATTTTGATATAAGTGATTAAATGATTTTTGTTTTGATTTAATTGTACATTGTTGCTTTGATTCCAAAGGCTTTCATTTTTTATTTTATGCAAGTGTTTTGAAAATAAGTTTCTAAATCTTTGTTTGTTCATTTTATATAAGTTTTTTATAACATTATTATAAAGGCTATATTAAAATCAAGATTGAATTTCTTTTGTACTTTTATAAAGCATTTATATACATCACATAATTCTTGAGATCTTCTCTTTTTTGTCTTATCATTATGTAGATTTGGTTGAGAGAAAAATCTTTTTAAATTTGAGAGTTAGACATACAACTTATATTTTTATTTTTCTTACTTTTGTTGTAAAAGTGACGGGGTTGTACTTGCATGTTGTAGGGAAGCGTGGAGTTGGAGTTGTACTTATTCAATGTAAGAAAGTTCAAGAGATTTGGTGTAATCTCTCTCTAATTAGTGACTTCCTAGTGAGGGTGACTAGGCATGGACATAAGCCAATTTTTGGGGTTGGCTAACCACATAAAATATTTGTGCCTCCAGTCTTTTCTTTCAACACTTTTGTTTACTTGCTTCATTGCTTGCTTATTTATTATAATATATTTAATAAGTCTTTGCATGTAAATTTTTTATAAAATTTAAAATTAAGTTTTAATCTAAAAACTATTTTAAATACCCAATTTACTCACCCTCTTGGGTTCCATAGCTTCTTTATAATTCATTTCAGAGCCTTGGCTTAGTTAGGGGCTTAACATCCTTGAGTAGATCACTATGAGTATTTTCTAATGATGCACTTGTTGAAGGATAATCTATACATAGACCACGTCTTCTTGACAATGTTCCATTTGATTATTGGAAAAATCATGTTAGTACTTTTATTTGTGGTCAAGATTCTAGTATGTGGCATATGTCAACCCATCAATACCATGTGCTTATTGTTGAACTAAATGGCTTGAAAGTTGAAACACTTTTTAATGAAAGATATTCTTATGAAATGGAATTAGATGAACCTAATGTAAAGGTTGGTAATTTTTTGTATTGTGCTTTACTTTATGATGATTACATGAGAAATTTCATGCTTAGTACTGCTAAAAAAATTCTAAGATAAGTTGTTAATTACATATGAAGATACTAATGAAGTAAAAGATGCACATATAAATAGATTAGTACATGAGTTTGAATTATTATGAATGTTACCTAATGAAACCATTTTTTATATGTATTCACATTTCATAAATAAATTAATACATTACGTTATCTTAGAAGAAAATACAAATTTCAAGATTTAAATTACAAAATCTTGAGATGCCTTCCAAAAGAATTGGATGCTAAAGTAACTACAATTAGTGAAGCTAAATATTTAACTATATATACACTTGACTAGCTTCGTGGTTCTGTGATAGCTCATGAATACTTTTTAGCACAAAGAGATCAAAATGACTCCCTTTAAAATAAAGATAAAGGAAAAATAATTTCTTTGTAGGTAGATGATAATTGTGAGGTGGATACTACAAGCTCTGAAGTAGTTAGTGATGAGATTGCCATGCTTTCAAGGAAATTGGGAAATATGCTGAGAATGAAAAAGCAGAGATATGGGTAAATCTAAAATGTATAAATTTACTACTAAAATGTCTAATGCTAGTGAAGAACATTTTGCTACAATTGCAAAAAGCTTGGACATATAATAGGAGATTACCGTAAAATTGTTGATAAAGAAAAGCAAGCTGAAAGGAAAAAAAATGGAAAACTAAGAAGCAACAGAAGAAAAAGAAAAGAGCATTGTGGGAAAACTCATATTCAAAAGAAGAAGCCAACCTATGTCTCATGGTAGATGTGGAAACTTCAAGTGAGGTATGTGATGAAGTTTCCTATGAAGAGTTTGATGATGCATCTAATGAGTTGTTACATGAATACACAATTTAAAAAGAAAATATAATACTTTAGAAAACATAAAGAAAGAACTTGGACATGCATGTTTTATCTTTAAAAGTTGAATGTAGCAAGCTAAAAATAAAAAATAGCACTTTAGTAGATCAATCTTTGCTTGTAGAAAAATTAAAAAGGGAAAACATTTTATTACATGCAAGATTGAATACTTGTTGTAGCACACACTCTCATGTTTCATCTAGCAATGATAAAAGTGGAATATTTTTTGCATCTAAATTAAATATATAAAGACCTCATGATAACACAAATGTATGGTGTAACTTCCGCAATAAAAATGGTCATATATCATTTGATTGCCACACACATATATCTCTAGCATTTTATAAATAAAATTTCGTTTGGCTACTTAAATTAGAAATGCAACAACACACTCCTCACAACATTCATTGCCTATTACTTCTATAGGATGTGGACCCAAATGTGTTTGGGTTCCAAAAGTCGACCCTTGATTTTCTTTTGTAAGAATGTCTTCAAAATAAGATAAAAAAAGACATGTGGTACTTGGATAGTGGATGTTTAAGGCATATGACATTCAACAAATCTAAATTTCTATACTTAGAACCTTGGGAAAAAGGATATGTTGTTTATGGTGATAATGCTAAAAGAAAAATTATTTGAAAATATTCTATTTCAAAAATTCAAGTACTTTAAACAAAGTGTTTGTTATTGATTGCTAAAATCATATTTTGATTTTAATTAACCAATTATATGACAAAGATCTAAATATTGAATTTCATATATCTTTTGTGTAATTAAAATAAAGAAAATATTTTTGTAGGTCATAGGCAAAAACAATATAAATTTAATTGACTTTGAAAATTCATGTGATGATAGCTTAAATTTGCTATGTTTTAAAAGTACATATGATGATGTTAGGTTATGGCACAAATGGTTATGTCATATTAACATGCATACTACAAATAAAATTGCAAAATTTAATTTAGTAGATGGTTTGCTGAAAATTAAATTAAATTATGATTATGTTTGTGATGCATGCATACATTGAAATCACTAAAAACATTCATTCAAAAATAAAGATATTGTTTTTACTTCTAGACCATTAGAACTTCTACATATGGATTTGTTTGGACCCATTAGTACTACTAGATAAAGAGGTAAATTTTATGATTTTGTTGTTGTTGTTGACTTCTCTAATGGGTTATGTTCTTAGGAAATATGAATGAAGCTTTTGATGTTTTTAAAACATTTTCAAAGTAAATTCTAAGAGATTGAAGTTATTTAATTATTAAGATTTTAATAGATCATGATGGAGAGTTTAAAAAAAATTTAAGAATTTTTGTGATGACTTTGGAATTAAACATAAAATTTTTGTACCCAAGACTCCCATGAAAAATGGTGTTATGGAATGAAAAAATAAAATTTTGATTGATCTTTTATATATTTGAGAAAGTATATAAATAAATCCATTGCAAAAAATAAGTTACCATACATAAGTTAAGCATAATTTGAGAAAGTATAGAAATAAATAAGTTAAGCATAATACAAATTGACCAAATGCATAAGAAACTCAAGCCAAGAAGGAGAACAAGGTTACTTAGCATGTAAAATCACAAACTAGAATGAAAGTACCTTGTTAAGCTTTAGCCACAAGGAAATTCACCAATCCTCCAGTTCTTTTGTGCAAACTTGAAAGTGATAACTTGAAGGAAGGAAGAAGAGGAATGTTGAAGAGGCTAACACTTGATTCGCTAAGAGAAATCTCCAAGGGAAGCTTTTTTGCAAATCAGCTTAGAGGAGAAAATTCAAAAAGAAAAATAACCCTAGCCTCAAGAGAGACATATATAGGATAAGAAGTTAATAGAGTCAACCAAAATAAAAAAAATAGAGGGTAAGAAAACTTGGAATTAATTAAAACACATATCAAATAAAAAAAATTGAATAGTGATGGGTTCGGCCAAGGCAAAGAGAGGGGGGAAACCTATTTAGTAAGAAGCATTGATTTAAATCAATCAATTTAAATTTAATTTGCATGAGAGGGATTTAGGCCAAGGCATGGAAGAGGGAAATCCAAATGGTAAATAGTTCAATTTAATCAATTTATATTAATTAAGAGAAGAAATTTGGCCAAAAGTGATTTTAAAAAAACATTTGAAATTTTATTTAGATGCATTAGCATGCGATGTATTTTCCAAGATGGGATTCAATTTGAATTCAATGAAATATCATGGAATATTTAATCAATTAAAATTGATTGAATGAAAAAAAGGAAAGAAATTATTCTAGAGCATCTTAAATTGAGGTTTGAAAATTTCTACCAAGTGACATTCCTAAAATAGACTAGATTTATTTTAATGTTCTTAATTCAAATTAAATAATGATGAATCATATCTTAGGAGTGTTTAAATAAATTTTATTAAGAACTTAATTTGAATTTAAATAAAGATAAGTTGGCCAAAACAAGGTTTCCAAAAATAGAATTTATAAAAGGAAAGAAGATAATTTCAAGCCTTACTTTAATTGAACTTGAATTAACTCATAAAAATTCAAATTAATTCAAATTAAATCAACTAGATTAGGATATAATCAGCTACATAACATTCCATAAAGAGGGAAGTTCAAATTTGTATATATATATATATATATATATATATATATATATATATATATATTTTCAAGAACAATAACATTTCATTATATTAGCAAAAGGATTACAAAATCATGAGAAGAAAATATAACATCATTACAACTGTCTAATGAAAGGTAAACCCAATTGCATGTAGAGCATTAAAAATAAAAGGAGGTGGTTCTTTCTAGACAAGGGGGTGTTCCAAATGTGATCCAGATCTTGCAAGGCAGTTGGTTGGTTGATTTCCTTCCCTTGTAATATAACTGACTTTGAATTTGCAATGATTTGAAAAGGAGGCAATGATAATCATAGAGTAGATGCTATGCTAATGATAGGGAATTTCCACCTGAATGATTCTTCTATAAAGGTTAATCAAATTAGTTTCAATCCAGGTATTATACATTTTCATGGAAGCTACAAGCTTGAGAGCTGTAAGGCAAGCTAAGATTTCAGAGTGAAGGGCATTAATTGCAAAGCAAGGGATGGAGATTGAGTACAAAACATTGAATGAGTCCCAAAAATTCCTCCAATTCCAACTGTATTATTATCAAGATTAAAATTAACATGAATATTAATTTTAATACACCCAACATTAGGTGGTTCCCAATACATAAGGATAGGGGACTTCTTAGCCTGCATCTTGTTTTGAATTGAGTTGCCAATCATGTTAGCAATCTCCAAACTTGAGAGGTGTTTTTGAATGCTTGTTATAATCTTATCCTTACCAAAGTGTTGGTTGTCATGTTTGTTGGAATTCCTTATCATCCAAATGAACCAAAAAGTGATGAAGGGGATAATGGATATATAGTTATTTTGTGCTATATCTATTGGATAAGAACCAATCTTGATGAATACCTTGAATTGTATTATCCTCACATCTAGTTATATGAAATTTAGTATAAAGTTCTATCCACACTTGCTTGTTAATTGGGCATGTTACAAATAAATGTGTAATGTTTACTTGATATTGTCCACATGAATGGAAAATGGATGTGAGTTTAAGGACATTGGGTATGAGGATATCATCAATCGATATCAAATTATACCAAAGCCTCCAACACAAAAAGGATATGGATGGTTTAAGAGCAACATGCTGAAGAATAGGATGCCATTCTATATGACTATTAGGAGGGTGTAATATATGGTATAAAGATTTAGATGAAGAGGAGTTACCCTTTTTCCATTTTAGAATAAGTTGATCCTTGGAATGTGCTTTAATAAAAATTCTTACAATTTCCTTCACCAAATTATCATGAACGTATAGAGAAAGCATTGAAAGGTTCCAGCTGCCATTATGTCAAAATTCAAAAACTAGGATTTCCTCATGAATGGGTTGGGTTGTGCATTCGTAATATACCACCATTGAACTGAGATCCTTAGAGAAGCTAATGAAACCTTCCACTAGTTTCCAAAGATTTGGCTTTCAAAAGGCTCTTGGATTTCAACATGTTCCTCCAAATATTAGAATTAGAATTCTTAGGAGTTACGATGATTGGATGATTCTTTTTGCAATATTTATTGAAGATGAATTGAGCCCATAATGATTCTTTTTGCATGAATTTGATCCACAGTTTTAGCATGTTAATCTATGTAGTATCAAAAAATGATGGGAATCCTAGGCCTCTAGTAATCTTCAGCTAACAAAGCTTCCTCCAGCTAACCCAAGGTTGTGTGTCCTTCTACTTACCCCAAAGGAACTTTTTAAGCAATCTTTCAACATTTATTTATGTAATGGAAGGTAATGACATTATTTAGAGTGTATAAAGTGGAAGAGAGTAGAGGATACTTTGTAATATGGTGATTCTTCCCCTAGATGATAAAAATGTATTTTCCCAAGAGTTGATCCTATCTTGCATTGATTTGATGATTCCATCATAATACTTAGTCATATTCCTCCCTTTATAAATGTTGACACCCAAATATTTGAAAGGAAGTTGAGAGGATGAGAACCCTGCATATGATTTGTTCCAGTTTATATCAATTTTGCATGCTTTGCACATGTTGAACATGCATTTGGATCTGTTAAATGTTAACCCTGAAATCTCCTCAAAGTGGATAGTGTTTGCATAGCTCTTTTTTATAGATCTCTTGGATCCATTGTAAAAAAGGAGAAGGTCATCAGCAAAGGCCAAATGTGTAATGGGAATATTTTCTTTGGATTTGTATAAAATAATAGGAGAATTAGCATATTTAATATCTAAAAGTCTAGATATGTAATCAAAGGCAAGTATAAAGATGGATGGGGAGAAGGAATCACCTTGCTTTATGCCTCTAGTAGCCTAAAAAAAACCATGGGATTCACCATTGATGAGGATGGAATAATGATTGTTGGAAAGAAGCTTAGATACCACTTCATAGAAACTTTCTTGGAAACCTCTTTCTCTTAGTGTTGCCAATATAAATTGTTAATTTATGGTATCAAATGCCTTCTTTATGTCAAGCTTAAAATCACATGTCTATCTCTACAATTCCTGTTAATGTCTTGGGTAAGCTCTTGGGATAATAAGATATTATCAATTATATTCCTCCCTTTAATGAATGTAGTTTGGTTCGGTTGGATGAGACATGGGTGGAGTGGTTGTATTCGAGTAGCAAGAACTTTATTGATTAGTGTACTGATGATGGTAGAGAGAATCATTAGACAAAACTTCTCCCATTTGAAGTTGATATGGGATTTGGGTGTGAGGGTAATGGATGAGGAGCTAAAGAATTTATGCATATCTATACCTAGGCTTGTATGGCTCTAGTAATATATTGTTTAATCCAATCCTAGCAATGTTGGTAGAAGCGTGTAGTATACCCATAAGGTCCTACAACTTTGGTTCCATTCATTGAGTTAAGGAAAATTCAAATTTCCTTCATCAGGGATGTAGGATAGATCTAGGTGATTAGTATGATTTCTATTGGAGATGAAAAGATCATTGTTGAAGAGCTCTAGATGAATATCCACTTCTTCAAAAAGATTTTTGAAAAATTGGATGCCATTATTATTGATATCTTCGTTTGTAGTTAACCAGCCTTACTGACTTTTAATCTTTGTAATGGTTTTGAACTCCCTTCTCTTTTTAATGCGTACATGATAATATTTAGTATTTCTATCTCCTTCTTTACGGTTGGTAACCACAGCCTTTTGTGCCAAGAAGTCTTCTTCCATATCAATGAGTTTGCTTAAGGTGAGTCACGCCTGGTGGAGCTCTTCTTCATTATTCTTGGTTGAATTGGAAATGCAGGTGTTCTCAAGACTAATTACCATTTTTTCTTGAAAGCCAATCTGTTAGTGAATGTTACTAAAGACATCCTAATCACAATCTAGTCACTAACATTAGTTTTCCAAGCTTCTTGAAGACACTAAATAAATTGAGGGTGTTTAGTCCTCCTTGTCAAAAATCTAAAACTATGGTTGGTAGGCCTTTGAACTTTTTGAATTATAACGAGTAGAGGAGAATGGTCAAAGAAAGTTTGAGAAATGTGTTGTACAAAAGTATGATGGAATTGAGTGAATCAGTTAGTGTTGAGGAGAATTCAGTCAAGGCATTCATGGACCTTTCCCCTATTTCAAGTGAAAGGATTCCCTCTAAAACTAAAATCAAAAGGTTATGCTTCCTCAATATATTTAGCAACTATCTCATAATATGATCGTTAGGTTTCCTTCCCACTCTTTTCTTTAAAGCAATAGTGATCATGTTAAAATCACCACCAACTAGCCATGTAGAATTATAGAGCCTTGGCCAAAACTAATAAGGTTAGTCCATAGAGTATTTCTGGATCCACTTATGCAAGTGCATATATAATAGTGGCTTGGATTGAGTAGTTACAAAAATTGACTTGAAGATGTAAGAATTGGGGGTCATCCACAAGCAACTTAATTTTGAATGGATGCTTCTAGAAAAATAGAATTTTGTGGTTGTAAATAGGGAGAATATTGAATCTTCTAAACTTTCTTCTTAATTTGTCAAAGTTTTGTGGATGGATGAGTCATTCTAGGATTACTAAGATGTGTAATTTATGAGTCTAATAAGACTCAAAAGCCTATTAGAGGAAGCTTTATCCTAAACCTCTAATATTCCAAATCAATAGATTAGACATTAGAGTATTTAGAGGGAGGCTCTAGTAGCTATTCTATCAAGTATATCACCCCAATTGGCCAAAATACTTATTATAGATGAATTTCCCAAGCCATTAGCTACATTTGGATTTACATATTTTAAATTCCTTATACCCTTGTGTTTATTTCTCTTGGATTTTTGAATGAGCCATTCATCTTGGATGTCCTGGAGTGCATTATTAAAATCATTTTGAATAGTCGATGCTAAATGTTTGGTGAGAATACTTCTTACGGTTGGGTAATATCGGTGTGTAGGGACATCTTCCATTAGAGTCGTAGTTCGGTTGCTTGAGCGGTGACCTCGGGATGATGATCTTGGTAATAAGTTAGGATTGGATTGAGACAGAATAACACTATAGACAAGCATCTATGTATTATTCAATGTTGCTAATTTTATTGATCATAGTTAGTTTCTCCCTCCTTTTATCCAGTTCCTCATTCCTTAGAATAATTATTGGTTCAGCTAGGGTGATAGGTTCTATAAAGGGTCCAGAATTATTCAATTAGGGATCAACCTGAGCCTCTTTGGTTCTAGTAGGAGGTAATTTCCTAATTTTTTTTAACTCAAGATTGGATACATAGTTATTCAAGAGGTGCCCAAACATCCAACACTTGGGATAATAGTGAGGTTTTTGCTCTATCACAACTTATTGCCAATAAATATTTGTGGGAGAACCAATCTAGAATTTATTAGCTTGAGGGGATGCGATATCCATCTTGACAAGAACCCTAGTAGTAGAGGGTCCGATGAGGTTGAATATATGAAAGTTACATTTGAGTGGCTTACCAAAGGTGGTTGCATGATAGTATAAGAATTGCTTATTGAATAGATGAAGTTTCAAGTTATAAAATCTCACCAAATACAAATAATAGAAGGTTCAATGCTATAATCAAATGAAGGACTCACTTGAGAGTCTTCATGGGGATGTTATCAATATGTTTAAGCTTTTTGGAGAAGAGCCTTGCATAATCTTCCTCTCTATTAAGCCTATGTGTAACCATCGAGCAATCTCACACTCCAATCACCCAAAAAAGCTTGAGCTCATCAAAATGTTTGAGGATTGTGTCCATTTTGGGATGTTTGTAAGTGATCTTACAAACTAGAGTAAAGAGGTTCAACAAGGATTGCAAACTCAAATTTAGAAAGGAAAAGGGTGGGTTTCTCAAATTTTCTTCTAGTTTTCTTAATGAAGCTAGCTTCATTACCCTCATTGAATTTGTCATGGTAAGCTTATGGAAAAAATAAGTTTAATGGATGGGTAAAATTAATTATTAGATGAGATGTTGTTTGAGAGAGCACCAACATAGGAAAGACCCTCCATACCAACAAAAGAATAGTAAACATAATAGTAATGTAACAATAACCAAGTGGCAATGTAGCAGTACCAAAGGCAGCAATGGAATAGTAGCTCTAGAAGCCATGATATAGTGGAACCCTAGAATGGGAGAGAGCAAACCTGTCGAGAATGAGAGCCATCACAACTACATGCATTTTCTGAGTTCAAATTTGCATATGTGACCAAAAGAATATTTAATTTTGAATTAAAAAATAATTCAAATTAAAGATTCAAATAAATAATTTTAATTTAGAAAAATTTGAGATAATTATGGAAATAATTTCAATAATTCTCACATAATTTATTTAGTTAATAATAATGAAAAAATTCAGCCAAAAAGGTTTAGGACGAAAAATAGGATAGGTGAGAAAAATTAAGATAATAAGATAGAAAAATAATATAAAAATAATTTTAGGATAATTGGATTCTATGCATGTAATAAATGGACAATGAATATATTATAGTATGAAAATAATTTAATGAGATGTAAACTTAATTTAACTTGCATGGAAGTACAAGAAATGTAACATGGTTTATGCATTTAGTTCACATTATCCAAAATGAATAATTTTAAAGAATATTGTAAATATGACCATATAGTGTTTATGAATAATTTAAAATGGATTATTATAAAATTAAATGAATGATATAATTTATTTTAGTGAGCATTTCATTTGCCTTATATAGTTATTCTAGAAAATTTCTCACCAAGTTCATGTCCAAAGCTTTAGCATTCGATATAATCGAAGAACTAGGAGTTGAAGAATTTTCCACACACTTGAATTTAACTTGATTAGTAGCATTTAAATATGTGTTTATTATCACCAAAATCAATCTCATATGATATGGGGCTCATGAAGTCAATAGAAACTACTTGCTATGTAACGAATAGATTTTATTTAAGACTTATGTTGAATAAAAACCCTAATTAGTTATTCTTTGGAAAGAAACCTAAGATTAACCAATTTAAATTTTGTTTTTGGTTGTTGTGATTCATACTGAATAATGGAAAAATCTTTGAAAAAATTTTATAGCAAATCGATGATGGAATCTTTTAGATTATTCTTTCTCTGGTAGATCTTATAGAGTATTTAATAAGAGGAGGATGATTGTAGAAGAACCTATACATATAATATTTGATTAAATTTCAATTAATTCTATTAAAGATGAATTGGATGTTGTTGAGGTCAAAGATTTCAAGAAAATTAATTTGGAAGAAGAAGTTGATGATTCTTTGCCTAAGGAGTGGAGATTTAATAAGAATCATCTTGAAGACTTTATTATAGGATATCCATCCCAAGGAGTTAGAACTAGATGATATTTTAAAGAGATGATTAATCAAACTATTTTCTATCAGAATTGAAGCTAAGTCTATTGATAAAGCATTGAAAGATAATTATTATATTTTAGCTTTGAAAGAATAATTGAATAAGTTTGTTAGGGATGATGTTTGGGAATTAGTACTTAGCCCCAAAATCAAAATGTGATTGAAACTAAATGGGTCTTTAGAAATAAGTTAGATGACTTAAGTTGTAACATTAGAATTAAGTCTAGGTTAGTGATAAGTGTTAAAATTATAGAAATTACATGTGATTATATTGCCTTTACCATGTATTTTTATATTAAAATAAATTTAGTTAAAGTATATTTTATGTTGTACTAGGGAAATTATATAAAAAAAGAAATTTAGGCCGAGTGCCCAGGCTCTACAAAAGCAGCGCCTTGACACTATATTTAGCCTAAATTTGGGCTTTTTATAGTAAGGGAAACACCTAAGAACTATATAGTAGTGTTACGATGCCATATTAAATTAATTTTGGAGCAATTTTATATTAAGCTTAGTGCCTAGGCACTGCATAAGAAGCATTATGATGCTGTACTAAAGGAACAATGTGAGGCAGAAATACAAACATAGCATTATCACCACTTCCAATGTCATAGCACTGCATCAATAACATCATAGTATTATGACCCTCTAGAAAAAATTTGTAAAAATTTAGGGACATTTTTGAGCAAATTTTAATGAAATTATGGTAGGAACATCTCGACAACCAACTAGGGCTATGTCTAGGCTATAAATAGGGTTCATTTCCATGGCAAAAATGTTCCTTTTTTGAATTTGTTTTCACTTTTCTTGGCAAGAGATTGAGTGTGTGTGTGTTCATATGAAGCACTTAGAGAGTGACACTCAAGTGTAATGAGAGTGTGTTAGGGTAATGTAAGAGAGTGTTTTATTAAGCAAAAGGTGGAAAGGACATTAACAACCAAAATTTTTTAGTGGGGGATGCAAGACATTTCTACATGGAAGCAGTAAAGGATTACGAGGAGTGGACATAAAATATTTACTTGGTGTGCTCTTTCATTTCTTATTTGGTTATCATACATCTTGTTTTATTATATTTAATATGATTTTATTATTTTTCTCTATTAAAGAGCACTAATCTATAAAGTGCTCTGAGTTTATGAAAAGTTTTAGAATGTTTATATTATATTGGACTTTATTTTGTGGATTAATATAAAAAAACTATTTGTTATTTGAATGAAGATATTTTTTTGTATCTTTATATGCTTCATTTACTTATAATCCAAATTACAATATTAAAAATAAGTATGATCTAGAGACATGGAATCATAGAAGAACAAGTAGGAAAAAAGAAAATAAATGTACTAAATAATCATTAATATGCTATATAGGCTGGGTAGCTAAATAACCATTAAATATATAATTATTTTTAGGATTTACAATCACTTAAAGGAAAATATAGGTAAAGTAACCAATCAAAATTTACTTGGCACTAGGCAAAAAATTGGTTAAAGGGTTTGATTTGATTATACTTGTTTAGAGATAGAGAGTATAACACTTCTGCTCTTGGCTAACACTATAGGTTTTAAATTAGTCTGCAATATAGTTCAAGATAATACATAGTCTAAAAGATTCTATAAATTCAGAGTACTTATTTTAAAATTATGAAAACACTTATATATTTTCTATAAAAAAATAAAAATAGAAAATTATCTTTTAATATTTTGCAAAATAGTAGATAGCAATTTTAATTTAGCACTTGCATTTTATTGTAAAAACTATGTTTAAAGAGATTATAATTAACTTAATATAAATTAATATTTGATTTTGCTCTAATCCTCGTGGGAATGATACTCTACTCATTTTGTACTACTTTATACGACACGTGCAATTGCATATAAGGGTTAAAATTGATAATCAAGTTTTTGGCACTATTATAGGGGATTGGAAGTAAAAAAAGTAGTAATTTCTATTAAGTTGATATTAGTCTCGCTGAACTATTTTAATTCAACTTTGTTGTTACATGTATTTATGTTAGGTTTTAGGTGTGAATACTCGTTTAATACATTGTAATTTTAGTTTTTGAATCAAAGTTGTGACTTCTAAATATTGTATGTGTAGAGGAAAAACTATAGAATTAGTGTCATTGAACATAGAAATCAACCAACTTTGTTGGAAAATTACAAATGAGAAGAGAGAAAAAGTGAGAAAATTAGAAATGGATAATCAACCAGTAGGAGAATCATCTAGAACTCTTAGGGATTATGCCACATAAATTATAGTTGGAATACATCAGATTATTGATAAATCAACTATTTAAGCCAATAAATTCAAATTAAAACCATCTATAATTTAAATGGTGTAAAACTCTTAGTTTGGTGGTTCACCTATTGAAGATACTAATATACATAATGCTAATTGTTTTGAAATTTGTGCAACCTTTAAATATAATGGGGTAAGTAGTGATGCTATTATATTAAGGTTATTCTTCTTTCTTACTTAGAGATAAGGTTAAAATGTAGCTAAATTCACTACCTTAAGGATTTATTACAACTTAGAATAAATTAGCACAAAATTTCTAGCAAAATATTTTCCACAGTCTAATACTGCTAAGTTAAGAAATGATATTACATCATTTATCCAATTGGATAATGGATCCATATATAAGGCATGGGAAAGATATAATGAATTATTATAAAAATATCCTCATCATTCATTACTTGATTGGCATATAATTCAATCATTTTATAGTAGTTTAGTGGGATCTTTAAGTACTATCATAGATATAGCAACAAGAGGTAGCCTAATGTCAAAACCTTCTGAGGAAGCTTATTCTTTAATAGAGAAATGGAAACTATAAAATTGGTGGCCATCTGATAGGGATAAATATTAAGAAAGCAAACCAATGTTAATAATAATGATGATGCAATGTTAACTCCCTAAATAGCTTTTCAATCTAAGAAATTAGACAGCTTAACAATTATTAAAAATATTAACAATATGAATCAATGGCATAAAATGGTGGCATTATTGTATTAAACCAAACTAATCTAAGATTAGAAATGCTTAACTATATCACAAATAAACCAAATGATCCTTAATCTAATACATTTAATCAAGGTTAGAGGAATCACCCAAACTTTTCCTAGAATAATAATGCAAATTAGAATCAAGATAAAAATATAAGGAATTGGAATAATAGCAATTATAACCCTCAAAACTCTAACTTTAAACCTATCATTCCACAAGGATATCCACCATAAAATCAAGCTTATAAAAAGAAACCCTCCTTGGAAGAATTAGTGATATAAATGCAAAATGAAATTATAAAGCTAAGGAGCTTCAATTAGAAATTTAGAGATTCAATTAGGGAAACTAGTTAATAAGCTTACAAATAGACACAAAAGAATTTACCCATATCAAGTAGATCCTACAGATAAAGATAAAGAATTTTATAGGGCTAAATGATGAAAATGAGAAAACATAAATACTAAGTAAAGAAAAAAAAAAGAAAATGAGCCAAATGAAAATAAAGAAATTGAAAAAAATAAAAGATGGTAGAGAGAGAAGCATTTAGAAAAATAAGAGAAAGATCACTACCTTTATTTCCCCAAAGACTTCAAAAACAAATTTGGATAAAAAAAAAAGGAACAAAATGAAATCAAAGAAATTGAAGAAAATAAAAAGAAGGTAGAAAGAGAAGAATTTAGAAAAATAAGAGAAAGATCACTACCTTTATTTCCCCAAAGACTTCAAAAAATAAAATGTGGATAATCAATTTTTAATTATCTAAAGTATTTAATAAATTATCCATAAATATATCATTCATGAAGATTTGAAAAATGCCTTAATATGTTAAATTTATGAAGAACATTCTATATAAAAGATGAAAATTAGGAATAAAATAAAATAAATTCTAATTGAAAATATAGTAATTAAAGGAAAATTACTTAAAAAACTTAATGATTAGGGAATTTTACTATCCTGCACTATATAAATTTTTTTGGAAAAGCATTATGTTACTTAGGAGTCAGTACAAATTTAATGCCATCATCAATTTTCAAAAAACTTGAACTAGGAGAAGCACCACAAGTGTGACTCTTCATTAACTAAAGATCTTTGACATATCCTATGGGTATGAGGATATTGTAGTTAAGGTAGATAAATTTATATTTCTTATAGATTTCATAATATTAGATATGGAGGAAGATAAAAAAAATATCTCTTATTTTAGGGAGATCATTCTTAGCTATTGGAAGAATGATAATATATGTTTAAAAAAAAGAATTAATAATAAGAGTAAATGACCAAGAAGTTAAATTTAATATGTTTAACTCATCAAGTTTTAAGATATAAATAAAGAATGTTATAGGAATATAAAGTAAAGTAGAAAAAATTATATTCTTATATCATAAATGATTTTATAGAACAAAAATGCAAAATGATGATGAAAGAATATAAAGACATTCAATTCCTTAGAATAATACCCAATCAATTTAAAGAAAAGTTTGAACCATTATAAATGTCTATAGGAAAAAAGAATCTCAAACCATCTATAACAGAAGCTCAAAATTAAAATCATTATGAAATCACTTGAAATATGCTTTCTTAAGGAAAGAAACAACAAAACCAATAATTATCTCAATTTATTTAGAAGATAAATTAATTGATTTTCTTAAAGGACATGTAAAAACAATTTGGATGGATAATAGATTTAAAGGAATTAGTCCTTCAATATGTTTGCATAGAATTCTAATGAAAACAAATAGTAAACCATTTATAGAAAGCCAAAGGTGACTAAATCCTATTATGAAAGATGTTAAAAAGAAATTTTAAAGTGGTTGGATGGAATTATATATTAATAATGAATAGTACATGGGCAAGTCAATTCATTATGTGCCTAAAAAAATGAGGAATGACTATTGTTACTAATGCAAATAATGAAATCATTCCTACTAGAAGTGATGGATTTGTATTATTTATAGGAAGTTAAACAAAGGTACTAGAAAATATCATTTTCCTTTCCCTTTTATTGACCAAATGTTAGATAAGTTAGTAAGGCATTCATATTATTATTTTAAATTGGATATTTTGGTTATAATTAAATTACCATAACACTTCAGATTAAGAGAAAATGGCATCCACTTGTCATTATGTACCTTTGCTTTTAGAAGAATCTTTTGGCTTATGTAACACACCTACTTTTCAACATTATATGATGTATATTTTTGAATTAATTGGAAACTACATTGAAGTGTTTATGAATGATTTTCCTATTTTTGGTCTAACATTTGAACATTGCTTAGAAAACTTAGAAATCATTCTGAGGAGATATAAAAGAAAAACTTAGTACTTAACTAGGAGAAATGCCATTTTATGGTTAGAGAAGGGATAGTACTAGGTCATAAAATCTCTAAAAGAGAATTGAAGTGGATAGGGAAAAGTGCAAATTATAAGAAAACTTCCACCACCAACTAATGATAAAGGAGCCAGAAGTTTTCTAAGACATGTTGGATTTTATAAGAGATTTTTCAAGGACTTTTCAAAAATATTAAAACCTTTGTGCAACTTATTAGAGAAGTATGCACCCTTTGTTTTTATAAAAGACTATTAAGAAGATTTTGATCTAATAAAAGTCAAATTAAGTTCAGCTTTGATTATTATAATACTTGATTGAAATTTAACTTTTGAATTGATGTGTGATGCAAGTGATTATATGTAGTCTTAGGGCAATGTAAAAACAAAATCTTTCATCTGATACTGCACTATGATATTAAAACTTTGAATGAAAATTAATTATTTTATTTAATAACTGACAAAGAGTTACTAGCTCTTGTCTTTGCCTTTGATAAATTTAAATCTTATGTTATTGGAATAAAAGTTATAATATATATTGATCATGTAGTAAGAAAATATTTATTAGAAAATAAAGAGGCAAACCCTAAATTAATTTGATAGGCATTATTATTGTAAGAGTTTGATCTATAAGTTAGAGATAAAAAAGATCTAAAAATCAAGTAGCTGATCACTTTCCTATATTAATAGCTAAGAAAGAGTTGAGTGATAGTGTAGATATTAAGTAAGAAGTCTTATGATACATCCAACCATAAAGTTATTCCATGGTATGATATTATGAATTATCTAGTAACTAACATTATACCATATGGAATCAATTATAATTTAAAGAAGAAATTTTTACGTGATGAGAAATTTTATTTTTGAGATGAACCTTATCTTTATAAGAAGTGTCCAAATTAGATTCTAAAAAGATGCATTTTGAATCATGAATTTTTAGAAATTGTAAGATCTTGTCATGATTCAGAGGATGGAGCACACTTTGGAAGTAATACAACATCAACTAAGATATTAAAAAATGGGTTTTATTGGTCAACATTATTTTGAAATGTGTGAATATGTAAAAAAATTATGATAAATGCTAAAGAATGGGAAATATCTCTAAGTGTCAAGAAATGCAATTAAATTACATTTTATTGGAAGATATTTTTGATGCATGAGGAATAAATTTTATGGGATCATTTGTTTCATCATATGGGAATTAATATATCTTAGTAGGAGTTGTTTATGTGTCCAAATGGATAGAAGCTACACAAAAAAAAAAAATGATTCTAAGGTAACTATTAAATTTCTAAAGAAAGAAATTTTATAAGATTTGGAACACCTAGAATCATTATTAGTGATGAAAGGTACTCATCTTGGTAATAAATATGTGAAATAATTCTAAAGAAAAAATGGATTACAGCATAGAATATCTACTACTTACCATTGCCAAATAAGTGGCCAAACTAAAATTTCAAATAGGAAAATAAAGATGACTTTAGAAAAAAATTGTAGGGCCTACTAGGAAGGATTGGTCATTTAAATTAAATAATGCATTATATGCCTAGAAGACCACAAACAAGACCCTTATTGGAATGTCTACATATAGATTAGTATTTAGGAAGGCTGTCACCTACCATTGAAAGTAGAGCATAAAGCATTCTGTCAATTAGGAAATTAAATTTTGATATGAAAATAAGTACAAAAAAGAGACTCATAGATTTGAATGAGTTAGAAGAATTAAGATTTGGCGCATACAAAATTTGAGTTTTTATAAGTAACAAATAAAAAAATGGCATCATAAGAAGATCGTTCAAAACATTGTAATCCTTGACAAAAAGTATTACTATTCAATTCTAAATTGAAAATATTTTTAGAAAAACTAAGATAAAGATGGTCAGGCCTTTTCTTAATAGAATGTGATTTTCAAAGTGGATGGTCAATGAATTAAACCATATCATGAAAAAAATTGAACTAAATTCAATGAGACCATTAATATAGTCAAATACCTTTAAAATTAGAGAGTTATGTTGGCCTAAAGATGTTAAATTATTGTTGTTGAAGCAACCTATATATATATATATATATATATATATATATATATATATATATATATATATATATATATATATATATATATATATATATGTGTGTGTGTGTGTGTGTGTGTGTGTGTGTGTGTGTGTTACAAGCCTATTAGTAGGGTATTTAGTGTTTATTAGAAAAGATTAGGAGTTGAAGATCCATTAGAGAAAGATTGCATTGCTAGGAGACTTAAGAATTGGATTATGGGCAAAGCTCTTTCCCTTCTTTTGAGTTTCTAGAATGATCTCATATAATCAAGTCTACACACATTCTCTTTTCCTAAAATGAATATATATATATATATATATATATATATATATTATAGGCCGATACCTAGGCTACAAATGTTGTGCCATAGTACAAAAAAAAAAATAAAAAGAGAAAAGTAGGTTGACTAGTTGACCAATGCCAAGGGCAATAGCATGCCGGCCAAAAAAGGTCATTTAGAAAGCCCAACAATTGGACATATACAATTATCACAAAATGACAAGAAGTTGATGCCACAACACTGGTTCCATCAATTCGACACACCATTTGTATATTATCGGTTACATAATTAATATCATTTAAAACCATAAATATACATTTTTGATGGGAATAGGAACTGCCATGATCGGTTGACCAATGCCTAGGCACTACCTACAAACCGCCATGGCATTATATCCATAATTCAGAACAGAGAGGCTATCGCCTAGATGTTACTAAAGTAGTGCCACTACGCTAGGTTTGGTCTATATATAAAACCCCTAGGCAGCCAAAATTTTCATTCAAAAGGCCCGCTCTTCAGATTTTCTATCATTCTTCCTCCTTTGCATTTCTCCAAATTTAGAAAGCCAAAATGTCAATAAAGTATGTCAACAAGAATATGAAGAGGATAGGCACAAGTAATTTTGATCGCTTTATTACCGTCGAGGTGGAAGAAATGTACCAACACACTCTTCTTCATAAACATCTCATCTTTGATAGGGAATTCTACAATCTGGGTGGGGTGTGGAAAGGATTATTAATGAGCAAGATTGGGAACACTTTACCTATGACAATAATGCTTACATTATACCTATAGCACGAGAGTTCTTCGCCAACATGAAGGAACATAGAGATAATGAGGTCTTCATGAGAAAAAAATGGGTAAGTTTTGATAGTATTATCTTTAATATATATTACAAATTATAAAACTATGTATGTGATGAATATCTTTTCTATCATAATAGTCATCTAGACTTTGATGAAATTCATAGATTCCTCAAGAAATTCTAATGTATAATAGAGAGAGAAAAATATTATAAATATTCCTATCGTGGGCATGACCATAGAGGCTAAAGCTTGGCACTTATTCCTTTCTGCCAAGTTGATGCCTACCCATATTATTAGTGAGGTAATTAATAGGGCTATTTTAAATTATGCAATTCAAAAGGATTTTATTGTAAATATAAGAGAGATACTTTTAAATTCAATTTATAATGTGATTAATGGTAGTACTATAGTAGATTTTTATCACCCCTACCTTATTTACATTTTATGTCTTAAAGTTGGTGTGACATTGGATGAAGAGGTTCTTATATAAAGGGCTCCCCTCACAAAAGGACAATTGAAATATTGGCATAAAAAGGATAGTAAGCTCACATACTTCTCAATCTAGATCTCGAACCTCCAAAACCTTAAACAAGCAACTCCAAGGAATTGGAAGAAGTCTCATTTAAGAAAAATGTTAGTGATAGTATGGTGATAATAATAATTAGAATAAAAATTTGATCATCATATGGTTCAACAATAGCAACAGTTTTCTTATATGGCTGGCACTCATTCATATGTTCAAAAATTACAACTTTAATATTGGCCCAACCCAAGTACCTTTTTCTATAGCACCGTAATATCAACCCTATGTTAGCACCCAACCAGAGCAAGAAGAAGAGGAAGAAGAGGAGGAGGAGGAGGAGGAGGAGGAGGAGGAGGATTAGCAAGATAGTTTTTATTTTTATTGTGTGTTTTAATGCAATTTTATTTTTATGAATTTTTGTATATTTTATTTGTTGTAGTTTTAAATTTGTGTATTATATTTGTTTAAGTAAATTTAATGTTAATGTTTATCTTTTCACATGTGTAGTATTTAAAGGTGATGTTAGCAATCCTAAACTTTAATGATTATACCTAAATTGATATAATTGCAATTTAAAATTTGAACTTAGTTTGAAAATTATTAGAAATTAAGCTAAAATAATTTTAAAAAATATATAACTCAAAAATTGAAATTTACATTTAAAGTTTTATTTAATCATTGAATTAATTTTGAACTAATAATAAAAAAATTCTTAGAAAGACTAGTAATTTTGTTAAATTAAAACTTTTCTTAAGCACCCACATCAGACATAAGAGATTTTTAATGAATTAAATGAATTGATATTAAAATAAATAGAAATACATATAATAAGAAATAACATAATTTAAATTATTATTAATTTAAACTTATGAAAAATTGTTTAGTAATTAATGACATATTGAATTGAGTAAAGATTACAACATATTTATCATGGGTGTAATAAAGCCAATACATTGTACTTCTAAATAAAATAAATATCATAAAAAAAGAAAAAGATGGAGGGAAAATCATTAGAAGGTGTCACTTGAGGCTGAGCATCATGGTTGAACTTTAAAAATTATTGTAATCTAAATCAATTAAATGAAATTATCGAACAATAATTATCATATTTTCAATTAAGAACACAAAAATCATGCTTATTTTTATTATATGGATAACTATTTATTAAAATTCAATTCATTTATCTTCATAAGAATCAACTATGTTATCATATGCACAAGGGAAATTTCAACTTAAGAAAAATATTAGTTAATAATAAGAATATGGCCTATTATATTTTGGAATGATGAAATGAAAGAATAATCATTAAATGTAAATTCTAATTTTTGCTACAAATTTTTATTTAATTATTTTAGACTTTGAAAATTTCTATATTATCAAGTAACTCAAAGAGGCATATGGGCAAGGGTATCAAATTACTAGGGGATAAGTACTAGTTTGAGTTTGGAGGTATTTGATAATTATTAAAATTATAAAATTTCATGTGATTATACAACATTTATTATGTATTTTGAAGTTAAAATATATTTATTTAAGTATATTTGTGTCAAAATAAAAAAATTATCAAAAAAATGATGAAATTTAGGTGTAGTGCAGGACAGGGCTCTATAGTTGGCCTAGAATAGGGAATTCTACTATAAGAGTACTGCCTAAGCATTATATTAATAGTGCTATGGTGCAATATTGGCCCATTTTGGGGAAATTTTATAGCAAGCTCAGTACCGTGACACTATGCTAGAGAAAAATATGAAGCATAAATAATTAACGTAACATTGCAGTGCTACATCAATAGTGCTGCATCGAATATGGATCAATAGAATAGATTCTTGATGGTTCAATGATAATTTTGAGCAGTTTTCAATGTAGTTATGGTAGAGCATCTAGAGAACCGACAAGGGATGTGTTTAGGCTATATATAGGGTTTATTTCCAAGGTAACAAAATCTTCATTTTTTTAGATTTTTTCTTTTTCACTTTCCTTAGTAAGAGGGTGAGTGATTGTGTGTGTTCTTATGAAGTACTTAGAGAATGACACTCCTAGTGCACTAAGAGTGTGTGTGGGCAATGTGAAGAGAATGACACTCCAAGTGCACTAAGAGTGTACAAGGGTAGTGTGAAAGAGTATTTTCTTAAGAAAGAGGTGGAGAAGGATATTAACAATCAAAGATTTTTAATACGGAATGCTTGACATTTCCACAAGGAAGCAATAATGGATTAGGAGGAGTGGACTTAGAAGATCTACTCACTTATCCTATATCTTGTTTTTCTATGTTAATATGATTTCATTATTTCTCTTTATTATAGAGCACTAATCTATAAACTACTCTATGTTTATGTGAACTTTTGGGATGTTTATAATGTATTAGATTTTGTTTGAAGATTAATATAAGAAAGCTATTTGTGCTTTGAATGAAAATGTATTTTGCTTCTTTCCATGCTTCATTTACTTGTAATTTGGCTAATTACAATGTTAAAAATAAGTATGATCTAGAGATATCAATGGAATCCTAGATGAACAAGTAGGAGAAAACAAAAACAAAAATTCTAAATATTCATTAATATACATTAAATATATGATTATTTTAGGATTTAAAATCACTTAAAAAGAAATATGGGTAAAGAAACCAATCAAAATTTACTTGGTACTAGATAGAAAATTAGGTAAAGGGATTAGTTTAGTTATGCTTTTCTAGAGATAGTATAATACTCTTGCTCTTGGTTGCTATTACAAGTTTTAAATTAATCCAGAATATATAGTTTAATATAATACATAGTCTGAAATATTCTATAAATTCAGAGAAAGTATTTTAAAATTTAAAAAATGCTTATATATTTTTAATAAAAATAAAAAATATTAAATTTAACTTTTTAATAATTTACAAAATAGTAGATAACAATTTTAATTTAGCACTTGCATTTTGTTTGATAAAAACTAGGTTTAAAGAGATTTGTAATTAGCTTAATATAAATTAATATCTATTTTAGCTCTAATACTCATGAGAATGACTCTACTTATTCTATATTACTTGATTTGGCATAAGTACTATGTATAAAATAAAAGGAAAATTATTACTTGAACAAAGGTGCACATAAGTTGGGGATAGATTTTGAGGATTCCTTTGCACCAGAAAGATTAATGGCTATTAGGTTGCTCCTTACTTATGCTTGTTTTAAATATTTTAAACTCTTTCAAATAAATGTGAAATTGTATTCTTGATTGAGCTTATTGACTTAAACTCTTTCAAATATATGTGAAAAGTAATTCTTGAATGGGTTTATTAACTAGGATGTCTTTATAAAGCAAACCCTAGATTTTGAGAGCCTTGAATTTCTTATTTTTAATTTAAAGAAAGATTTATATGGTTTAAAATAGGCTCCTTAGGCTTGCTGTGATAAGTTTTTTTCCTTATTGATTATGAGTTTAGAAAGGATAGAGTAGACATCAGCTTATTTCTTAAAAACATAGGTGATGACTAAATTATTGTGCAAATAAAAGTGGATGGAATTTTATTTGGAAGTACAAATCAATCTTTCTATTTCGAGTTCTCATCCTTGATGTATAAAGAATTTGAACTAAGTGTGATGGGAGAACTTTACTTTTTCATTGGTCTTCAAGTGAGACAACAAGAAAATAACACCTTCATTTATCAAATAAATTGTACAAATGACTTGATTTTTGACATGAAGATATTCAAATCTAGTAAAATCCCCATTAGCTATTTTATATTGGACTTAGATGAATAAAGTAAATATGTTCACTAGAAGCTTTATATGAGTATCATAGATTCACTTTTACCTAATTGGCCGATATTATATTTTCTTGTGCTCACACTCCTAAAGAATCTCATCTAATGCAATCAATTGTATATTTTGTTATTTTATAGGAACTTTTAAGTTAGGTTTGTGGGATCTTAAAAATTCCTTTTCATGTGATTTGGTAGCTTATTTTGATACTAACATTGCAAGATGCAAAATAAATATATAAAAAAGTCATTAGGTGCATACCAATTTTTAGGATCATCATTTGTATCTTAGTTTTCTAGGAAAAAAAACTTTGTTTCTCTTTTCACTACTGAAGCTAAGTACATAGCTATTAAAAGTTAGTTGTTCAATTTTTTAGTTAAAACAATAGTCCTATTTGATGTGATAACACCAATACTATTTATTTAACTAAAAATTCTATTCAACACTCATTGATCAAACATATTGAGATTAGACACTACTCTATTAAGAATAATGTTTGTAAAGGAAATGTTAATGTTGAATTTAATAGTGTTGATTTACAAAATATAGATAATTTTACAAAACCTATACTTGAAAAATATTTTTATATTTTAAGATGTATGCTTGACTTATTGTTTCCATCTCTATTTAAATAAAATTTATTTTTAGTATATTTTACTATTTACATATTTTTGATGCTGCAAAAAGTGGGAGAAATATGTATGTTGATCTTTTAAAATTAGTATTATTATTATTATTATTATTATTATTATTTTTCATAAATTATTTTTCAAATATACATTGATTTAGGGGACCTATTTTTCTTTGTTAATACTACTTATTTTACTTTGTTACATACTTTTTTTAATTTTTTTTGCAGTTTGTTTAATCTTTATTTGCAAAAATTTATATATTATTTAAATGAATTTTAGCATAAAAGAAGATGAAGGTGCAAAGAAGATCACTTTACACCTTCATCTTTAAACACTACGATCATAAGTTTGTCATCATCAAAAAGGGGGGATATTGTTGACTCCGTAAGCCCTATTACTTATGCAATTGATTTTTATGATAACAAACATATGATAGGATAGAACTCATATTTTATTTCAAATGTTTTAGAAAGCTCACCAGATTCAGTAAGCTCAATCAAATTTGGATAGTCATGATTAGTACGGTAGTTTGAGAATCTTCCTAGCTTACGAAATAATAAGATAAATAAGAGCTCAATATTTTTAAAATAGTGGTTTAAATATCTCTATATTATTTATTTTAAATTTTAAATATTTTTCAATATTTTAATTGCTTTACATTTTGAATTATTCTTTAAATTATTATTTCTAGATAATTTGAGTAATTGCATGAGTTTAAGAATTATCCATTGTGTTTAAAAGTGAGATGGATGTATTTTACACTTTATTAAGTTATTTTCATGCTTGATCTTACAAATTATCCATTTTGGTATGAGAATTAAATTATATATCTATTATTCAATTTATTATTTTTTTCTTTCCTTTTCTTTATTTTCTCTCTCATATCAATAATCTCTTCCTAATTTTATTTTGAATGAATTTTCTATGGCTTTTAGCATGAGAAACATTATGAGATTTATTAAAATTATTTTTATATTATTTTCCCTCATTTATAGATAATTTTAAATTTATATTTATTTGGAAATTGAATTTAAATTATTTTAAATTTGAACTTGTATTTTGCCTTAAATTGTTTTCAAATGTATTTTATTCATTTATTGCATGGCGTGGTAGTCCTAGAATATTCCTTTATTCTTCTTATTTGAATTTAATTAATTTAATCTAAGTTGATTTAAATTCAAATACAATTGGTTTTTTTAATTACATGAATTATCTAATTTTGATTTTCCAATTTAGGAAATATATTGTTGGCCCCCTTATTATTTATTTTTTGTTGAATTAATTTATATAATTATTTAAAAAGCTTATTAAATTGATTGATCTTTAATTACTTGTGATTGATTACATTAAATTAAGCTTGATCCATTTTTGGAAGTGATTTGGCCAAATTCTCTTTAGAATATCGTGGATTTATTTTATTTGTTTTAATTTTTAATTCCTACCTTTCACATTCAATCTAATTTAGTTAATTTAATATCATATTATGTGCATTTATCTTGATTGAATACCTCTTTGGAATGTATTTGTTTGACCCTATACATTTAACAAATTTAAATTCAATTTTCTTTTGAATCATTTCAAGTTAAATCTTTGTTAGATTATTTCCTTAATTGGATTTAATTCATTTATGCAAATTGTATGAATTTATCCCAATTATTTGATTTGACCGAAGACCTTATTGCTTAATTTAGATTGAATTCAAGTTTTTTGTCATGTGATTTATTATATTGAATTCAAATTACTTACCTATTTATTTTTTCTCACTTTGAATGAGGATTAATTATCTTGGGATTTCTTAATCAACCTAAAAGACCTCTCCCTCTCTTTTCTCTCTTGATTTGGTTAACTCTATGCATTTGAATTTGAAATTTATTTTAAATTATTTGCATGTGCAAAGTCTTTAAAAAATCAAATTTCTTCTTTAAGTGGATTTCCCTCCTATTTCTTTCATACATGATTAACCTTCTCATCTATTTAAAGTGGTTAAAACTTAGTTATTCTTTTTCTTTCTTCTCTCCAACTTGGCTGAACTATTGTAAATTATATTCTTGTAGAATTCTTCTTGATTCAAGTGTTTAACTCCTTTCTTATCATTATTTTCTCTTTGGCCAAAATCTTGCCTATGATTTTGAGACATTCAAAGTGACAAAGTGATTCCTTAGAAATAATGCCTTTATAGATCTGTTATCTTTTAGAATATTTGAGGACCACATTCTTCATTTGGAAGATTGATATATATATTTAATCATATTTATCCGTACATTATATTAAGGTTTATTTAGATCTAGGTTCTACTTCCTATGAACACAAGTATTTATAGTTAATTACCTCTCTTTTCATAGTAAGAGAGCAAAAATAGACATATCTATTTGATATGAATTGTGTGTAGAGGTGCAACGTGAATGTCTGCCTAAGAGAAATAGAAGGGTAGTCCTGATCAAAGTCCCATGGTTTCATCATCTCGGGCCTACCATTATTTCAAATCTACCAACATCAGAGGGCTATTAGCCATAATATCCATGGAGTCTAATTAACAACCATGGGTTATCTTATCTAAGATATCTTGATTAGACTGGAGGTGTCATGTATATGTTTAGTGAATTAAAGGTAAACTTAATTTATAAGTTTATCCAATAATTTAATGAAGTCTACTTTGCAAACATATGTAAGGCTTACAGCCATTGGAATGCTCTAGGATGTTGCAATGGAAAACACATTGATTGGGCTTACATTTCTTTGGAATGCCATTGGTGTTCACATGGTGAATATGTAGATTAGACATCCTGTGGAATGCCATTAGGGTGTTCACATGGCAAACATGTAGGGCCCTCCTAATGTTGTTCCTCGATCGGATGTTCAAGTACCACATTTTTATTTTGTAAACATGTATCAACCACGCAAATAACCTTAGCTTCTATGTAGTCAATATTATCATTATTTTGGGAATCATGAGTTTGCTATTCTTCATCAATAAAGAAGTCATCATCTTCCTAAAAGTGCTGATTATCCACATCATCAGTTGTTAGTTGGCCATTTTTGGATCGGCGCTTCCAATTGATGATGGGCGATTCAACCCTTTCATCATCTAGTTAAGTTTAAATTATTTCATTCTTAATGACCTAATGTTCTTCAGCTACCTAGATTGATCGGGATCTTCTAGTGGTGGATCTTTGGAATTCATCCTAGATGTCACACCATGGTGTTCACTGAATGGATTAGGATGAAATGAATGATATTACCTTTTTTGTGGAGTTTGTCAAGACCTTTCAACAATTGGCCACTTAATAATTTTATATCGAAGGGCTCATTTTCGGTGTTCACAAAACATTAAACACCTTGGACTTGAGTTCAACTCAAGGTAGGAATGGAATTTTCAATACTTCTACCTCTTTTAGAGTATAAATTTGTGTTACGAATCCATAAAACCCAAGATGGGGGATGAATTAGGTTTTTTCAATATTTTTTAATTAAAAATTAAGTTTAATGCGTTGTAAAAAACTAAATCTTAAATTCTTATACTTTAATAAATCATGACAATAATGAGCTACAATAAAAAATAATAAAGTAGTAAATATAGTAAAAAGAGAACATTAGGATTTTACATGGTTTAAACCCTAAAACTTTCTTACATCCATGTCTACAACCCAAGCTAAGAATTCACTAAATTAAAGTTAAGATTATAGCAAATCTCCCATACTCTCCTTCCGGTGCAGGTACAACCCAACACTGTACTTTCCTACACGGGCAAGTATAACCCAACACTATACTTTTAGAACATGGGCTAGTAAAACCCAACAATGTACTTTCCTACATGGGCAAGTACAACCCAACAAGGACAAAGAGAAATAAAAGCAAGACATATTAAAGATCTAACTCTCAATTTAAAAATATTTTACCCTCAAACTCAACTAAATCAAATATTAAGACAAATAATAAAGTAGAGAGCTTACTTCTTAATTATTTAATATTAAAATTAATGTAAGAGATGGAATGGAATGTTAAATGCAAATAAGTCTTTATAGTAGTTTGATTTATATTAAAAAAAAATTAAACAAGTTCACTTAAGATCTCTTTCACAATTACTATATTGTATGCAAGTGATAAAATAATTTGTAAATATAAGCCTTATAATCACTTGTATGCTATTTGAAATAAAACAAAAGATGTCTTCCACTTAAAGATTTATGAAAGTGAGAAGAGAGAAAAATAACTTTAAACACAAATCCTTATTCAAACAATACAAGTAGTTAGGCAAAGAGAAGAATTTCGGTCAATACTTAACTTCCTTCATGCATATCATGATCACATGAATCGACCAAGAAAAAAAAGGTTAAGCACCTTAGAAACTTGAGAACAATAATTAAAATTTAGGCCAAGGACGTTCTTCCACTAAAGCTTCAAATCTCCCAAGAAAACTTCAACACACTTTCGACCAAGGGAGGAGGAAGGATGTAGAAAGAGTTATTGCACTTGAATCTCTAGAATATTTAAGAAAATGATGTAGCAAGGAGTTATCCAAGAGTGGAGAAATAGTAATAAAATTCTAACCTAAAGTCAAAGCCACTTTAAATAGAAAGGGAGGCTAAAGGGTTCGGCCAAGCATGATGGAGTTGGAGGGAAAAAAGTTTTAGGAAATAATTTAATTTGATTACACAATCAACTTAAGTAATAATTTTATTCTTGGGATTTTTGGCCATAAGAGAAAGAGGAGGAATGATGCATTAGGTAGTAATTTGAATTTTGAATCTAATGCAAAAATTAGAAAAAGATTGGATCAACTAAGGCAAGAGAGGAATATTTCAATCATGGAAAATATTTAGATTTTGAATGAGAGATTTTCAATCAAATAATGATGAATCCTATGAAAAAGATTTTAGCCTAATGTGGAATTTAAAAAGATAAAGATTGGTGTATGATAGAACATAATTAATCATATCAATCAAATAAAATCTAATTTAAGCAATGAAGACTTCAACTAAGAATAATAATGAGAGGGAAAGATACTTTTGGAATGAATTTGAACTTCATAAAATTTAACACATGATTAAAATTAATTTTAAATTGAAATTAAACATGTATGGTCAGCCAAAGAATAAGGGGAACTAATGGGAATTCCACTCTCTGAAGTGTAGGATGGCACCACGACCTGTTATGTGCCCTTCTTCGACCTAGTTTATTGTTCCATTGAGTTTCTTGCTCTTCTCTGCTAGTATTTCTTCCATCTCCTCTCCATCTATGGACCCCACCATCTTATGCTCACGTGCTGGCTAGTGTCTCTCTGGCTAAAAGTCCCTCCTTCTGATCCCAACATACTTCTTTTCTCTCAATCCTACCATGATTCTTTTTTTGAAGGCTCCAACTCATCCCTTTTGAGAAAGGCTGCATGGAAAATGGAAAAACTAGTGCTTTTATTCTCTAAATCTAAAACTTGGTGTTTGGCTGAACCATTCAGATTCACACTGCTTGAAAAATTCACATTTAAGCACCCAAAGATGGATACCATTAACCATTTTAATGACCTAAAATTGGTTGGGAATGAAGATTTATCTACTAGATGGAAGACATATCTTGATCAAACTCTCCAAGGAGAAAGACTTTGCTAGAATTTTCTTGAAAAGCTTTACCATATTGAGAATGTTCTTATCAAGTTTATGAAATGGACTACCTATTTTGACTATAACATTGAACCTCCCATTGCACCTATTTGGATTAAGTTACATGTACTCAAGCTACACCTCTTTGACAAATAGACTCTCTACTCCATAGATGCTATTTATGGAAGACCATTAAAATTGGATACACCTGCATTCAACCTCACAAGACCTTCAGCTACAAGGGTCATGGTGGAAATAGATATAATAACCCCCTTTAATGAGGAAATTTGGATTGGAACTCAATCAAATGGGTATTGGAAAAGAGTGGAGATTGAACAAAAACCTTTGTACTATGGTAAATGTAGGATGTTTGGGCATAACTTAGAAAAATGCTTCATTTCCCACCCAAAACTAAAACTAACAAAACTATTAAAGCAAGCAACCATTGGATCCACCCAATACAACTTAGATGCTTTCCAATTTTAGACCGAATAGTCCAACATAGGCCTCCATCCTCATGGACTAACAAATATGCCAAAGTCACATCAATTTTAAGAAAATAACTTTAATATGCAACAATATGATGTTGCACCTGATATCAACATAATTAGAGATTTCCTAGGAGAGATTAGACCAATGACTGATACAAATATAATAGATTTACTATCCCCCACTTAGGATAATATGAAAGACTACATGTGGTGAAATTTTATATAAAAATTTCTAGAGAATAAAATATATACTTTCATCTCCACTCTATGCGAAATTAAGTGAAGATGGAAATTTACTCTCTTTTTTATGCATTTTTGATACCACATAGATTCGTAGATATTCTTATTGAGGGTGATTAGATATGACATTGAGGAGAGGTGTACTATCTCAAAAGATAGAAGTCACTACAATGGATGTAATCATCTTAACAAGGACACCTAAAGGCAATGGGTCTGCATGTGTACCAAAGATTCTTCCCCTACTTTACATGGAAAAGTAAAGTAGGGTTTATTTTAAATCGAGTTTAGTAAGTTCCCTACAGAGGCAAGCCCCCATAATTAATTACATCCTAAGGAATGAGATCCCTTAGGAATACTCTCGATCAAGGTAAATGATCATTGTCTCCAAAGATTTCAATAGTTAGGACTATCAATCGATTAATTTATTTTGAAAGAACAAATGGGATTGATCAAAGTGAGGGAATTATTATTGAAGCTAAAGAAAGATAAGTAGGAAATGCTCACGATGCTAGGAAACTTAGTGATCATCTCAAACTATCATATAATTGGGCGTTACATTTTTAAAATTGAATCATTCATTTGAGTTGACTTTTTATTAGAAGTTTAGGGATTATAATTCCACAATACAAGGTTATAGAAATGCTTAAGAGGTGAGGATTTATGCTTATGCCCCATAGAAGGGAGAAGCAATCTCAAAACCTAAATCTATGGAGCTTTGGTGAGGGAAAAAATGCACGACCTAAATCTAAGGCAAAAAATTGGTATTTAGTTTGCCTCTATAAGAGAGGACAAACCACCTGACTGCTTGGACTTACAACCACCTAGGGGTGACCGCCAACTAATTCCTCCTAAGATTTTAAATTCATGTAGACAAGTCGTATGCTTTGTTCAAGATAGCTAGACTATTATTTATTTAGAAAGAGACTAAGTCCTTAAACTCACTCTCTAAGAGATTAAATCATGTAAGGGCATGAGAAATGACCTAAGTCTAATGCAAAACATATTACATGTTATTTTATTTTTTGGACAATCATTTGACTTAGGCTTATAGGATTCATATGCCTAATGCATGAGAAGTAAGATTATTGGCCAAAATTAGCAAGAAGGGAGGAGGTGTGTTTCCACCATGGCTCAAAGGTTAAAGCCAAGTTTCTCCGGAAAAGGTGGAAGCCCTTCTAATTAAGAGTGTAATAATATGTTTTTGTGCATGATGTTATAAAAGAAATACTCATCCACTAAGGGGTTGCTAATTCTTTTATCTTGATTTTAACTTAGGCTTTAAGTGAGGTTATGAGTTATTTATTTTTAATTTTGAGTTGATTTATTTAGTAGAAGATTTATTTTTCCCTAAGCACCTAATCATCATTCAGGTCATTCATCAAAGTAAAGAAGAAACTAGGAAAACATGCCATCTTAATGCACAAGCTAAACAAAACATCAAACATTTTATAAAGTTAACGCAAAAGAATAAAATGCCATTTGTGGTCGGGCACCATCGCATAAACCCAAAAAATAATTAGGTAGCTGAGCTCTACCCTTATACAACCCAGATCATAAATGATTTAATTTACAATCAAGTAAGGAAATTCATGTTATGGGGGTCTACTTTCTTCCTTTCTTCTTTCTTCTTTTCTTCTTTTCTTCTTTCTTCTTTCTCCTTTCTTCTTTGGTTCCTTCTTTTGGATGGTTGGAATGTGGATACTCTAAAGCTTCATATGGTGCATAAGATGAGATCTTATGACCAATGTTCATCCTAATCTCCCATAACATTCATTCCAAAATCCTAATTTCCTAAATTACATGAAAAGGAAATATAAATCTAACTAACACCTGCAAAATAGAGATTAGCTAAACAAACCATACAAATATCAAGCATGTATATTGGACTTAGCACCCCACACATGGGTAACCAAGTCTACCTGTCCTATTAGATTATTATTTGGGGTATAAGTACCTGCACAATAAAAGTATTTATATTTTTATTATAACACCACTTAAGCACAATCACCTGTAGAAAATAATGATTAGACTAAATCATCCTAAAATGCTACCTAAAATACTTAACACCTCTCACACATGTGAGTTGAGTTTTGATTTCCTTAATATACTTAGGCTCTTGAACACCTAATACCCAAGATAGATTGATTGAGTTCTAGAAAGTTTTAGAAATTTATGAAATTAATTAAGGGGTAATTAATGAATTAACCCTTAATTAAGGATGGATTAAGGAAGAAAAAGGGATTTAGGGAATATCTTAGGGAAAATATCCCAAAATTATTTCCTAAACCTCATATTCACTTAATCAAAACTTAATTGACTCAATCAAAGGGTTAAACCATTAATTATACCCTTAATTAAGTCTAATTACATTAAGGGAGTGATTATGGAATGAACTAGCAATTTCTCCAATTAAGCCACCAATAAATCCCAAGAAAATTAGGGGAGGCAGGAGTCATCCACTAATTAAGCACAAAAAGTTTGTGATTAATCAGTGGAGTAATTAGAGGGTAATATGGAAAATAACATTCCTAATAAAACTAAAATTCAGAGAAAAATACTATTCAAAATCCAATGAAATTAATTTTAGAATATTTTATATTAAATTATCTATCCAATGGAATTTATTTCATATTTTTTGATTTTTCTAGGCTTAGATATAAATTTTAGAAGTTTCCATTATTAATTAATATTTAAATAGCTTAATTAAATATTTAATCCCGCCATGCAATGCGACGACGACATATAATTTCCATGTGGCATGATAGGATTGGCTCTTTAACCCATCATCATAGCCACATCGGCGTACACGCTTTCTCTCACCGTCCAATCGATTGGATTGAGATTAAAGCCACAGTTCTAAAGGGGAGATCCGTGGGTGCTACGTGTTCTAATCTCGGTTGTCCATCAAAAATGCATGGATGGATGGCCAAAGATTCATTCCTACAATTCCTTATGGGAAAGGAGATCAGCCTATGTTCTAGGCTATGATCCGAGCTCGATTGAGCTTAGTTTGGGCTGAAATTTAGCCCACACATTCATCATGCAATGTAGATCACATCCCATGGCTATTTTATCATGCAATAAAAATTTCTGTCACAAAGATCCACACTATGGCTAGATTAAGCTCAAAAAAATAGTTTACCTCATCGAAGGTGATCACTGGTGCTCGATTCTTTTGGAGAAGTTTCATCTAGTGGAGACGAAGCTTTGTTGAAAGTTTGAGCTCTTAAGATTGGGTGGTTGCTTCTAGAGACCAACTCCCATTTTCTTTGAGCTCATTCTTGATCAAGGTGACTCCTCCCTTGCCTTAAGAACTTAGGAGAGAGCTTGGGTGAGTTTGATTGAGCTCACTGATGGAGCTTGCAAAAGGAATTGCACTAGTTTTGAGTGTGGAGTCAATTGGATTTTGAGTGGAGCTCCCCTATTTTCAAGCTGTGAAAACTAAGAAGTGGGAATTTCAAACTCTCTCTAAAAAGCTTGGGAAGACTTCCTAGGGCTTTCTTTGAGTTCCTATGCTTCAATCAACTGAGCGAGAGTGACAATTTGGTTGAATTAGGGGGAGTACATCTCCCCCTTTGGAAATCAGATGGTCGAGCAATGCCTTGTCATTTTGATCCAATTGAGCACAAGGAGTGGGTTTGTTAGGCCATTCAGGATGTCCTTGAATTTGATTTTGGCCAGGGAGTGGAATGGTGAAGTGGTCATGTGCTTGAATTGAGTGCAAGGAGGATTCCATGTGCTCCATTTCAAGGCCTGTGGTTAGTTTGGGCATTGACCTATGTTTGGCTGACCCATCCCATTGGGTTGGGTGCACCCTAGTGTTCACTTGATCCACTAAGAGGGTGCCAAGTGGTTATGGAGAGGATTTGACCAAATTCTAAGTGGATTTGGCAAAAAATTACACTATGGCCTAGAGGTAAAATGGTCATTTGACCTTAATTTTATTTGGGCATGTTTTCTATGATTAAAAATAGATTTGACCAAGTTTCATTGAATTTGGAATTGGTTTGATGTGATTTGGCTCATGTTGACAAATTTAGATCAAAATGGGTCAACTTGGGTCAAGTTGACCAAATGGTCAAATTGGGTCAAACCAATGGTCAAGTTCATATGACCATTTGAAATGTTTTGGTGGTTTTGATTCAATTTGCTTTAGGTTTGAATTTGGTTCATTTGATTTCTTTTAGGTCAAATGGGTGAAGTTGATCAATTTGACCCATTTGACCTATTTGAGCTAGGTCATGGGTAGGTTTAGGTTTGGTTGGTCATATGAAATGGATTGGTATCTTTGTTTCTAATTAATTTTGGTCAAGTTTGAATTCAGCTCAATATGACCCTTTAGGTCAAGTTGGGTTCAAGGTCAATTTAGGTTAGGTCTAGTTGGCCAATTGAGGCTTTGGTCAAGTTCAACAATCATTTTGGGATGAACTTGACCAATTGGTTTCAATCAATTTGGCTTAGATCAAGTTTTGACACAATTTGACTTTTTAGGTCAAGTTAGGTCAACTTGGGTCAAGTGGCCAATTAGGCTTGGTTAGGCTCAAATGTTGACTTGATCATGATGAGAGGCTTAAGTGGGCTTAGTTCAATCCAATTTGGTTAGGATTAGAATTTGGCTGATAGAGGTACTTTAGGTCTCTTTAGGACAAGTGAGCCTAAGTGGGTCAGATGGCTTGGTCAAAGTTTGATTTGAGTTTGATTAAACTCACATATGGACTTATGATTGAAATATAAATCCATTTGCAAGTGATTTGAAGTTAAATGAGTTTTAACACATTTGGTAATTTCAAGTTCAAAGGGTGAACATGAAATGGATTTTGGCTTGATTTTTGAATTGAGTTTTGATTTTATGATTGAAGTTTATGTTTATATTTGGATTCATGATTGAAGGATTGATTGAATCATGAAGAAAAATCAAGAGTTTGGCTTGATTTGAAGTTGATTTGGATAAGTTCAAGATTTTAAATTGAAAGGCTTAGGTTGGATTGTAATTGAATTTGAGTTTGATTTTTTTGGAGTTGGTTTGAATTTATATTTCATTTATATATGTGAATATAAAAGAGAATATAAATGGGTTATGAGAAAATTTCAAGGATTTGAAGTGGTTTGAACTTGATTTAGACTACGTCCTTAAGAGGGGATTAAGGACTTAGGGGAAGATTTGAGATTTGAACTTGAATTTTGGATTTATTTTGATTGATTTGAATTTATATTTGGTTTATATATGTGAATATAAATAAGAATATAAATGATTTGTGAAGAAATTTCATGACTTTAAGGTGGTTTGAAATTGATTTAGGCTAAGTCCTAAAGAGGGGATTAAGGACTTAGAAAATATTTTCAACTTGGAATTGAATTTTGGATTTAGTTTGATTGATTTGAATTTATATTTCATTTATATATGTAAATATAAATGAAAATATAAATGAGTTATGAAAAATTTCATGAGTTTGAATTGAGTTGAAGATGATTTAGGTTAAGTCCTTAAGAGGGATTAAAGGACTTAAGAAAGATTTTGAACTTGGAATTTCAATCATAAACTTCAATCATGGATTTCAATCATGGGTTTCATTCATGGGTTTATGATTTGGTTTTGAGAAAATCGCTGTCGGAATTGATTTAGGTTTGATGTTGATTTGATTTGGAGTTTTGGCTTTAAGAAAGGAAGTGAGGAATGTTGTTCAAGCTATAGGGTAGGGAAATTTTCCTAACACCCCTAAGGCATGACCTACTCCTATGGCTAACTCTTCTAAGTCTTTAAAGCTAGGTTAAGTGTTCACATAATCACTAGATGTGTCTTAAGACTAAGGATCTCTTAAGGTTTAAGAGGAGTCCTATGTCTAAGATGGAGGGCTTGAGAGCTCATCCTAAAAATAAGGTCAACACTACCATGATCCAAGAATTGGCAACACACTCCCTATTGAAGGTATCACCATAATCTAAACATAAAACCACTATCTCTAAAAAAGATTGAATGTAGCTACTACACCACCTAATCATGGTTGCTCCTAAGAAGCATTGCTTGGTCAAGGCCAACAAAAAAACTAAACCTCAAAATTAAAAAGTAGCTCACATAAAGAGATGCACTATGAAGACATCTTAAACATAGCTATGGATGAATGTCACACAATTAAAAAAAAAGGAAACATATGTAGAGTGAATTTAGGGAACTAAAATAATTACATTCCAACAAACTTCAAAATGAGGGAACCAACTTATAGGATGAAGGCACTTCTAGAAGACGCACTAGAAGCAACTCCACACTAAAATGACTAATATTTTGATTTAGAATATTAAGGGATTTAAAAAGGCCAATGCCTTTAATAGACCTAAAAGCGTTGTTAGATCACACTCTCTTGAACTTTTTACCATCCTTGAGCTTCTTGTTCAAACCCAAAATCTTCAAAGAATCAAAAGAAGATTCCCTAAATTCAACATCATAGCAAATATTAACAACAAGATTTTTTTTTATAAGCCAAGTTTCCAAATTCAAATCCTTATTGATTCTAACCAATTCCCTCACTTTCCCTTGCAAGATATAAATTTCAGCATCTTTGCCACTATCATATATGCTTCATGCAACTGTCACCATAGATTGGAGCTATGGAATGATATGAAACAAATTAGTCTGCACACCTTTTTCCTTTGGTTAGTAGATGGAGATCTTAACATGATTTCAAGCCTAATTGAAAAAAAGGGATGATTCCATCATTTTGAATTTGCTGAATGTATAGAAGGGGCAAATTTATTTGATGCCTATTTTAAAGGCAAACAATTTACTTGGAGGAGGGGGAGAACATGGGAAAGATTGGATTGAATCCATACAAATCTTGAATGGCATAATTTCTTCTACACTATGGAGGTCCATCATCTAACTAGAATTGTTTCAAACCATTGCCCATTGTTGGTTAGCTTCAACCATACTACTAAACTAAAACAAAACCCTTTCAAGTTCCTTAATATGTGGACATCCCTTCTTGACTTTATGCATTATAAGGATATGGCATAATGTTGAATATAATAACCCTTGGATCCACTTATGGGCACTTCACAAGAACATACCCAAGAAATAAAAAAAATGGAATAAAGAGATCTTTGGCAACATCCATCACTAGGTTAAAATAACTAAAGATAAAATTGACATCCTTGAACAAGAATTGGATCCCATGAAGGATGATGATACTTCCTCCTTGAAGACAAATTGGAAACCCTTCAATAGGATCTCTAGCTTCATTAATATAAAGGACATCCTTAAAAAAAATAGCTATACAAAACTTCTTACATGGAGATAGAAATTTCAAATTTTTTCACTCTTGCATAAGGAAGAAGAGAGAAGAGAAGTGGGTTAACAAAATCAAAGATACCAATGGTGATTAGATCATTCACCAAGAAGGAAATATGGAAGATTGCACTAACTACTTCACCAATATCCTGCCAATCCCATAACCACAACAAAATTCCATACCAAACTAGAGAATTCTTTGATTTTGAAAAAGTTCCTATAAATAATGAACTCCTTACCTCAACCCTTAAGGAGGAAGAGATTTGGATTGCTATTAACTCAATGGATGAATATAAAATAGCTGGACCAAATTATTTTATTGCCATCTTCTATTAGAAAGCTTGGGATGTCATCAGGGTGGAAGTCATAAAAGCCATTCAGATCTTCTTCACAGACTTGAGTTTTCATAAATATTTCACCACAACAACCATAATCTTGATCCCCAAAGACAAAAATTTCCATACCTAGGATGAATTTAGACTTATCTATTTAACTCTTATCATCAACAAAATTTTAGCAAAATCATAGCCAATAGACTCCAAAAGATTCTCCCATAACTCACCTCCCAACCAAATGCATTCATAAAGGGGGAACATTATAGATAACATCTGACTATCCTAAGAGTTGATTAAAGACATTGACAAAAAAGGTAGAGGTGGTAATGTAATAATGAAGATTGATATAAGCAAACCTTTGACACTCTTAGTTGGGATTTATTACTCAATTCTCTGAAAGAAAGAGGTTTCTCTCAAAAATTTTGTAAGTTGGTGAAAACACTCCTTTCCAACAACTACTATAAACGATTACTCAATGGGAAAACTATTGGTCTTTTCCAAGCTAATAATGGAGTGAAACAAGGTGATCCACTTTCCCTAACTCTCTCCATTTTGGCTTAGGACATTCTCTCCAGGAAGCTAAACATTAGCTCAAACTCAAAAGAGCATATCAACTTCCACTCCACTAGGAATTCCAATATTACCCACTTGGCATTTCCTGATGATCTTCTCCTTTTTAATAATGAAAAGAAGAGAGCTATCAACACTTATATGGAAATCATGAAAAACTTCATGAACTTATCTGGTATGTCTTTAAACACTAACAAATGTCATTTTATCAGAGGAAAACAAATTAATAAATCCAAAATCAAATGGACCATTGATAAAATAGGATTCATTCATTCTAAATTCTCCCTCCCATATCTTGGAATCAAGTTTTACAAGGGAAAGGTAACATCCTCCCTCATCTATGAACTCATTGATAAAATCTATTATAAAATTAGCTCATGGGAAAACTCTTTCTTCTCTTTTGGTGGAGAATAACCATTGTCAAAAGCATCCTTAATTCAATCCCTTTATACACCACTAAAGTCCAACACATTCCAAAAATTATCCAATTTAGGATTGAAAAAATGTTAAATAGGTTTATTTGTAGCCACAATCACAAGTCGATACATTAACCTAGCTGGAAAAGGATGTGCAAACTGACAAATAAAGGAGGATAAGGCTTCAAAACCATAGAGAAAAATATCAAATGCAATACCTACAAACTCTGAATAAAGCTAAGAGAAAACAAATCACTCTGGTCTAATTATATGTTGGGGAAATATTGCAAAGCCTCACATCTAATGATTGTGAGAAAACTAAATGATTTTGTAATTAGACAAAGCTACTTCTACATAGGGAAGTTGTTGAAGAACTAATTTCTTGGGACATGAGGGATGGCTAAATTGATCTTTGGATGACCATTGGCATGGGGATGATTCTCTACTTAGAATTTACTAGAACTAGACCCTTGCAATCGCCATTAAATATTTCTATAAAGAAACTCAATGGGACAAAGAGAAATTACAAACTATTCTTCCTCCCTACATATATAATTAGTTCTACAATCTTCCGATCAATATTGCTAGAAAAGGGAAAACTCCTTACAATTCCTTACACAAGTTACTATATCTCACTTGGTGGAGAGACACCATATTAGTCCCTTGGGGTAAAGCTATATGGAATCATAATATCAGACCATTTGTTTCCTTCTTTTATTGGAGACTCTTCCATCATTTCCTACTTCTTGATGATATCAACAAACTTAAAAGTCTTAGGCTTTTCTCAAGGTGTCCCTTCTATAAGGAAGAAGAAGAATGACTCCTTCATACCTTCATCAAATGTAAATTTAGCAATTCAATATGGAATAAGCATGCTGAAGACAAATGGAAAAAATGGAGATGGTCTCTCTACTTTACTCCACCACTTGGATAATTTTCAACAAGTAGACTACAAGCTTTCCACCAAAAAGTTGAATGTCATCTTTATCATTCTTTGGTTCATTTGGATTGCAAGAAAGGAAATCAAACATAATGACTCCAACATCATAGCTAACTCCACCGCTCTTAAAATCATATTACATTTGCATTTGATGAACAAAGGGATTGATCAAAAGCTGAACTATAATAGAAATTCTTCTGCCATTTATAGACCTCCAAAATGGAGCCTTGTATTCTAGAACAAACCAGCCCAAAATACTATCAAAATCAATATTGATGAAAACTTCAACACCAACACCAATAGAGCTGGAATAGACAACATCTTCAGAAACTATGAGAGAGACTACATCTTCTTCTTCTCTGTGCCATATGCTACTTCTTCTACACGTCAGGCTGAAACTACTTCATTATTTTTTGCTCAGCTATTTGCTTCAAAAATGCCTTATCTAAATTACTAGATTGAATCTGATTCCTTGGTCCTCATTTGGACCCTTTAGGACAACAACAACCCTAGCTAATCATCAACCTACTCAAAACTGTTAGAGAACTAATGGAGAACCATAAAGTATCTTCCTCCCATATTTGGAGGGAAGGAAAAAAATCTTATTGACCTCTTAGCCAAAAGAGGTTCACAACCCAACACTTATCTTATTCCAAGTACTCTAATAGAGAGCTTAAATTACCTATACTAAGTGATAAGTTGGGCTTACCATACATTAGATCTAATTTTTTGTAATAACCATCTTTCTTTTATTTTTAGGATTACTGTATTTCTTCAGTATTCAATAATATATTCACATTTATGAAAAAAATGGTAACTAATTGGATTAGCAAATAAAATTTAATTTGAGGATTCTAATCAATCAAGAGCAAATTAATTTTATTTGCTTAGAAAATAATATCTCCAAAGCAAGCTGGTCGTCCAAGATACATCCCAAGTAAGGATTCAATTTGAATTTAATGCATGATATAATGAATGTATAAAAAATCAATTTTAGTGAGATTTAAGACATAATAACATTAATTAATCAAAATAAAATAAATCCAAAAAAATTAATGTAATTTTCGGTTACCATTCAATTCCATAAATATAATGGTTTTAAATCAATGTAATTAATTAATTTAAATATAAGATGATTAATTAAGATCCATTTTAAGTAATAAATATAATTTAAATAATTTGTACTTAATTAATATGGGACGGCCAAGAACTTTCCTAACATAGTATTAACAAAAAGGAAAGGATATTACATCGAAGTTGATTTGAATTCAATTTTAAATTAACATAAAATAACTTAACTAAACTCAAATTAGCTGAAATAAATCATGATAGGGACGGTCAAATCATTCCATAAATGATTAGAATCAATTTTGCATTGATATAGTGAGGATTATTCAATTAGAATTCAAAACAATTAAATTAAAAAAAAAACATTGAACGAATTTTTAATTTGAAAACATGAGGGAATTATTATGGAAATGATTTGAATAAGTCCTACATGATTTATCAGTCAAATATTTATAAAAAATGCGGCCAAAACATTATTGGGATGATAAGGATAATAGGAGAGATAAAATATAAGAATAGGAGAGAGAAAATGATCATTTAAATAATTCTAGAATAAATTTATTCTCATGCAAGAAATAAATGGATAACAAGTATGATTAATTATGAAAATGATTTAATGAATTATAAACATAGTTTATCTTGCTTGGAATCACATTAAAAGAAACTCAACTCATGTACTTAGTTCTTGTTAATCAAAATGGATAATTTAAAGAATAATGCAATTTTAATATGTAAAAATATGGATAACTTTTAAATAAAATATCCTGAATTAAATAGATAATTTATTTCATTGTATTGAGCTCTTTATTTGTTTTAGTATTATAATTCCTAGAAAATTCATAACTAGTTCAAGTCCAATAGCTTTAGCTTTCCGAATTAAGTAAAGAATGTGAATTTGAAGAATTTTTGTGCATCACTTGAATTTAAACTAATTAGTAGCATTATGAACATATGTTTGTTATCATCAAAATTATTCTCAAATGTGATGGGACTCATGAAGTCAACAACCTCCCCCTTTTTGATGATGATAAACCTATGTTGGTATCGTATAGGAATGAATGTCCAAAGTGACCTTACATCACTTTTTTTTAAAATAAAAATTACATTAAAAGATAATATGAGAAGAATTTGCAATAAAAGTAAATATAACAAGTAGGTAAATAATTTAAACAATTTTTCAAGTTTAAACAAATATAGAAAGGCTCCCCCTAAATTTATGATTACACGTAAAAGAAATGAACATGTTAAAATAAACCAATATAACACTTTCTCCCCTTTTTGGAAACATCAAAAAGAATTTTAAGAAATTGTAAATAAATTTGAATAGATGGATCTAGATTACTTAGCATACATCTTAAAGTACAAAATCATTCTTCAAATAATGGTTTTATAAAAATATCAACAATTTACAAATCCATATAAACAAGATCAATATGAACATCACCTTTAACATGATCCCTAATGAAATGATGTATAATTTATGTATGTTTAGTTCGAGAATGTTAGATAGGATATTTTTTAAATTAATTGCACTTGTGTTATCACGCTTAATGTGAATGTGATCTAGTTTAATTCCAAAGTCTTTTAATTGTTACTTCAACCAAAGAACCTGAGTAACATAAATTTTTGCAGTTATATACTCAGCTTCAATAACGAAAAGAGCAATGGAGATTTGTTTTCTAGAGGACCAATATACAAGAGAGAATCCTAAAAACTGAACTATTCTTGATGTACTTTTCCTATCTACTTTACAACCTACAAAGTCAATATCAAAATAAGCAATCAAGTTACATGATAGTGAATTTTTAGGATATCATAAACCTAACCTAGAAGTGCCTATCAAATAACAAAATTTATGCTTTATTGTAGTTTAATTAGATTCTTTTAGAGTAGCTTAAAAGTGAGCACATAAACATACAACAAACATAATGTTAGGTCTACTAATAGTAACATAAAAATTGAACCAATCAAACTTCTATTTATCTTTTGATCAATTAGTTTTCTAGATTCATTTAAATAAAGGTTAGTAGAGGGGCTCATGGGAATCTTATTTGATTTAAATATCTTCATATCAAACCTTTTTATCAAGTCATTTGTAACACTTGGTTTTCCAAATAAAGGATTGAAGTCCCAATAAACATTGAGTTCACCCATCATGCTCATTGCATGGTATCTACTCTACCCATCCTAAAACCATGATTAATAAGAAAGCTACTCAGTTTATCATACCAACCTCTAAAAGCTTACTTTAATTTAAAAACATGATTAGGAAAATCCCAGCTTTTAAAATAAGGGGGTTGTTCTACAAAAACATCTTAATCTTTAAAACAATTTAACAAATTACTTTTTACATCCATTTGAAAAAGTTTAAAATCCTTGTAATAGGAATTATCAAGGAGAAATCTAATTCCTTCTAGTCTAACTACGAGGTAAAAGATTCCTCAAAATCTATCTCTTAAACCTTAGTGTATCCTTGTGCAACCAATCTAGCCTTATTTCTAACATTGTATCCAAAGTCATCTATCTTATTCCTAAAAACATATTTTGTTCTTATAACATTCTGGTCATGAAATCTAGGGACAAATTCTCAAATAACACTCCTTATGAACTAATTTAATTTTTTTTACCATAGCAACAATCCAATAATGATCTTTCAAAGCTTCATCTACTAATTTTGGTTCAATTTCAGATAAGAATACAGACTAATTAATCACTTCCTTAGATTGCCTTCTAGTTCTAACACCTTGGGAAGGATCACCTATAATCAAGTCCTTAGGGTGATTTTTAATAAATTTTATTCTTTGGGTAAAGAATCATCTAAATTTTTTTCAAATTTATTTTTTAAATTCAACTACCTCATCTTTAATCACATCATCTCTAGAAGAATCTATAGGGTTTTCATCAAATATAATGTGTATTGATTCTTCTATAATTAAATTTTTTATTATACACCCTATAAGATCTGCCATTCATAGAATAACTTAGATAGAATCCATCATCAGACTTACTATCAAATTTACTTAAGGAGTCTTACCATTATTCAATATAAAACAATTACATCTAAAGATATGAAAGTAACTAATCTTAAGTTTCTTACTAAGGAATAACTCATAGGCATTCTTATTTAAAATATGTCTCAAATAAACACAGTTCATCACATAGCATGTAGTGTTAATGGCTTCAACCAAAAAAAAAAATACTTAGGCAACTTATAATCATCTAGCATAACTTTACTCAAGTCAATTAAAATACTTAAGCAACTTATAATCATTTTGCTGAGGAGTTTTGAGAGCAAAAAAATTATATTTAATACCAAACTCATCACAAAAATCTTCAACATATTTATTTTCAAATTCAATATCGTGATTAGATTGAATTATATTAACTAAGAGACTTATATCCC
>CM038216.1:112764477-112856755 GCA_021442155.1 Cymbidium sinense
AAAATAACTAATAAGTAATAAACTAATAAATAACTAACTAAACTAACTAATAACTAATAATAACTAAAACTAATAATAACTAATAAAACCTAATAAACTAAAACTAATTAATAATAACTAACTAATAAATAAAACTAATAATAATACCTAATAATAATAGTAAAACTAAATAATAAAACTGACTAATAACTAAACCTAACAATAACTAATGACTAATAATCTAATAACTAAAAAGTAATAACTAAGTAATAACATAATAACTAAACCAATAATTAAACTAAAAAACTAAATAACTAAAAAAATAAATTAATAACTAACTAAAACTAACTAACTAATAAACTAACCAACTAAAAACTAAAAACTACTAATAAATTAAAAAAATAATAGCTAACTAATAATAACTAAAATAATAACTAACAGACTAAAAACTAATAATAAAATAAATAAAAATAATTAATTAATAACTAAACTAATAACTAATAATAAAAATAACTAATAACTAATAAAACCTAATAACTAAACTAATAATAATTAATAAATAATAACTAAATAACTAAACTAATAACTAATAATAATAAACTAATAAAATAATAACTAATAATAATAATAAATAAAAAACTAACTAACTAATAATAACTAACTAAAACTAATAACTAATAAACTAACTAACTAATAATAACTAACTAAAACTAATAGCTAATAAACTAACTAACTAATAATAACTAACTCATAACTAATAATAAAACTAAAACTAAAAACTAAATAACTAAACTAATAACTAATTAAAAAACTAAATAATAATTAAACTAATAACTAATAACTAATAAATAGTAATAATAACTAATAATAACCTAATAAATAACTAAACTAACTAACTAATAATAATAATAAGTAACTAATAACTAATAAAAACCTAATAACTAGTAATAACTAAACTAATAACTATAAGTAATAACTAAAAACTAATAATAACTAACTAATAATAATAACTAATAACTATTAACAAATAAAAAAATAAATTAATAACTAACTAAAACCTAAACTAAAACCTAAACATCATAAAACTAATAAATTAATAAACTTATAATAAGTAATAATTAATAACTAATAACTAATATTAACTAAAACTTAAAACTAATAATAATAAACTAAATAACGAAACTAATAAACATAAAACTAACTAATAAAACTAAAAATAAAAGCTAAATTGAAACTAAACTAATAATAATCTAACTAATAACTAATAATAAAATAATAAACTAACTAATAACTAATAACTAATAATTTAAAACTAATAAAAAACTAAAAACTAACTAATAAATAAAATTAAACCTAATAACTAAACTAACTAACTAACTAACTAACTAACTAACTAAATAACTAATAATAAATGAAACTAATAACTAAACCTAATAATTAAAACTATAACTAGTAACTAATAACTAAAACTAACTAATAAAACTAATAATTACAACTAATAATAATAACCTAACTAATAATAATAAAACTAATAACTAACAAAAATAATAACTAATAATTAATAAGCCTAATAACTAAACTAACTAATAACCTAACTAAACTAAAACTAATAAAACTAGTTAACTAATAACTAACTAATAACTAAAATAAATAATAATAATAATAACTAAAGTAATAACTAAACTTGCTAATAAATTAATAACTAAATAACTAATTAATAAGAAATAACTAAAACCTAAAACTTAAACATAATAACTAATAAACTTCACTAATAAAACTAATAACTAATAACTAATAATAACTAGATAATAACTAATAAAACTAATTAACTAATAACTAATAACTAATAATTAATAACTAAAACTAATAAAACTAAATAACTAAACTAATAAACTAATAAAACTAACTAAAACTAAATAATAACTAATAATAATAAAATAATTATAATAACTAATAACTAATAATAAACTAATTAACTAATAACTAACTAATAATAACTAAACTAGTAACTAATAATAACTAAAACTAAATAAATAAAATAACTAAAATTAATAAAACTAATACACTAATAACTAACTAAAACTAATAACTAATAACTAATAAAACTAAAGAAAACTAAACTAATAACTAATAAACTAAAAAACTAACCAATTAATAAGCCTAAAAAATGAACTAAACAAACAACTAAACCTAAAACTAATAATAATAAACTAACTAACTAATAAATAAACTAAATAAACTAATAAACTAAAATTAATAATAACTAAAACTAATAACTAACTAACTAATAATAATAATTACAATAATAATAATTAAACTAATAACTAAAACTAATAACTAGTAATAATAACTACTAAACTAATAATTAATAAAACTAACTAATTAATAAAACTAAAAACTAAAAGCAATAGTAATAATAACTAACTAATAACTATACTAATAACTAACTGATAATAATAATAAACTAAAAAACTAAATAAAGCTAATAAATAAAAAATTTAAATTAGTAATGACTAACTAAACTAAATTAATAACTAATAACTAACTAAACTAATAAATAAAACTAATAACTAATAATAATAAATTAAGAAACTAAATAACTAAACTAATTAAATAACTCAATAACTAACTAAAAACCAACACAAATAACTAATAATAATAACTAATAACTAATAAATATAATAAAAAAGTAAACTAATAAAAAATAACTAATTAAAACTAATAACTAATAATAATAACTGATAATAATTAAGCTAACTAAGTAATAAATAACTGATAACTAAACTAAAAACTAACTAATATAAACTAATAACTATTAATAATAACAACAAAATTAATAAAATAATAACTAATAACTAATAATAATAAACTAAAACTAATAACTAATAAAACTAACTAACTAATAAATAAAATAAACTAATAATTAATTAAAAAATTTAAAAAACTAAATAATAAATAAACTAATAAACTAATAAACTAATAACTAATAACTAATATAAAAACTAATAGACTAAAGTTAATAATAACTAATAAAACTAATAAAACTAATAAACTAATAAATAATAAATTAATAACTAAAAAAATAAACTCATAAAACTAATAACTAATTATAGCTAAACTAATAACTAAAACCAAAAAAAAATTAATAACTCATAACTAACTAAAATAAATAGACTAATAAACTAATAAACTAATAAACTAAAACCTAATAAACTAAACCTAAACTAACTAAAATAATAATAACTAATAAATAAACCTGATAACTAATAAACTAATAACTAAATTAATAATAGAAAACTAAAAACCTTAATAACTAAACTAATATAACTAATAACTAACTAATAAAAATCTAAAACTAATAAAATAATAACTAAATAATAACTAAATAATAACTAATAAACTAATAACTAATAACTAACTAAAAACTAATAACTAAACTAAAAAACTAAATAATAACTAATAAATTAATAAGCTAAAAACTATTAATTAAAATAACTAAACTAATAAACTAATAACTACTAAACTAAAAACTAAAAACTAATAACTAATAACTAATAATAATTGAACCCTAAAAACATAAAAACCTAAGCAAAAACTAAATAAAACTTAAAAACAAAATAAATAAATAAAACTTAAACATAAATAAAATTAAAACCTCAAATAAAACATAAAAATAGAAATCTAAACTAATAGGTAAACTAAATAATATAAATAAACCTAAGCTGTTATTACTTAATTTAAAATAATAATGGAATGAATAAATAAATAAATAAATAAAACCAAGCCCAAACCCTAAAACTCTAAAACCTAACTCCTAAACCCTAAACCCCAAACCCTAAATCTTAAAATCTAAACCCTAAAACTCATTAAATCCTAAACCCCAAACCCTAAACCTAGAACCCTAAACCTTAAACCCTAAAAACTACAACTATAATCCCTAAATCTCTAAAAACCTAAAAACCTAAAAACCTAAAAACCTAAACCTATGAAATAAAACCTAAAAATAAAATAAATAAAAAAACCTAAACCTAAATAAATTAACAAAATAAATAAAAATGAAAACCTAAACTAAAACCTAAACCTAAACTTAGAAATAAAATAAAATAAAAAATAAAACTAAAATAAAATAGAATAAATAAAAACCTAAAATAAACTAAAAAATAAAATAAAACTAAAAAATTAAATAAAATAAAACCTAAACATAAAAAATAAAATAAAATAAACCTAAAATAAAATAAAATAAAACTAAATAAAACTAAACTAAAAAATAAACCAAATAATAACTATAAAGAAAACCTAAATCTAAACTAAAAACTAAACTAAACTAAAAGCTAAATAAACTAAATAAAATAAACCTAAGCCTAAACTAAAATAAACTAAAGCTAAACCATAAACCAGTAAACCCTCAAACATAAAATCCTAAACCTAAACTAAATAAAACCTAAAAATAGAATAAATAAATAAATAAATCTAAACCTAAATAAAATAGAATAATAAGAGAAAATAGTAAACCTAAACTAAACTTAAACCTAAACCTAAGCCTAAACCTAAACATAAAAATAAAATAAAATAAAAAATAAAAACTAAACTAAAATAAAATTATTAAAAACCTAAACTAAGCTAAAAAATGAAATAGACCTAAAAATAAAAAACTTAAATAAATGAAAACTAAACCTAAAATAAAAATAAAATAAACCTAAAATAAAATAAAATAAAATAAAAACTAAATAAAAACCTAAATAAAAAAATAAACCTAAAAATAAATTAAAAAAACCTAAATCTACTAAAAAAACTAAACCTAAAATAAAAATAAAATATACCTAAACCTAAACTCAAAATAAAATAAACTTAAAATAAACACCTAAATAAAATAAAATTAGGCGTAAAGAAAAATAAAATAAACCTAAAATAAAATAAAATAAAACTAAATGAAACCTAAACCAAAAATAAGCGATAAAAATAAAACCAAAAAATAAATAAATAAAACATAGACCCTAAACTAAAAAAAAAACTAAACCTAAAATAAAAAAAAATAAACTAAATAAAATAAACTTAAACTAAACAAAAAAACCTTAAACCTTAATCAAAACTATAAACTTCGTGAACCCAAAAACCTAATTCTAAACCTAATCTAAATAAAACCTAAAAATAAAATAAATAAATAAACCAAAACCTAAATAAAATAAAATAATAAGATAAAATAAAAACCTAAACTAAAACCTAAACCAAAACCTAAACCTAATAATAAAATAAAATAAAAAAAATAAAAACCTAACTAAAATAAAATAAAATAAAAACTAAATAAAAACCTAAATCAAAAAAATAAACTTAAAAAAAAATAAAAAAAACCTAAACCCTAAACTAAAAAAACCCAAACCTAAAATAAAAATAAAATAAACCTAAACCTAAACTCAAAAATAAAATATACTTAAAAATAAAAAACCTAAATAAAATAAAAACTAGAGATAAAAGAAAAATAAAATAAACCTAAAATAAAATAAAATAAAAACTAAATAGAAACCTAAACCTAAAAAATAAATGTAAAAATAAAACCTAAAAATAAACAAATAAAACATAGACCCTAAACTAAAAAAAACTAAACTAAAATAAAAAAAATAAACTAAATAAAATAAACTTAAACCTAAACAAAAAAATCGTAAACCTCAAATAAAAAACTATAAACTTACTGTAAACCCAAAAAACCTAAAATTCTAAACCTAATCTAAATAAAACCTAAAAATAAAATAAATAAATAAACCAAAACCTAAATAAAATAAAATAATAAGATAAAATAAAAACCTAAACTAAACCTAAACCTAAACCTAATAATAAAAAAAAATAAAAAAAATAAAAACCTAACTAAAATAAAATAAAATAAAAACTAAATAAAACTCAAAGATAAACCTAAAAAAATTAAAAAACCTAAACCCTAAACTAACCTAAAATAAAAAATAAAATAAACCTAAACCTAAACTAAAAAATATAATAAACTTAAAATAAAAGCCTAAATAAAATATAAACTAGACGTAAAAAAAATAAAATAAACCTAAAATAAAATAAAATAAAAACTAAATAGAAACATAAACCTAAAAAATAAACCTAAAAATAAAACTTAAAAATAAACAAATAAAATATAAACCCTAAACTAAAAAAAAACTAAACCTAAAATAAAAAAAATAAACTAAATAAAATAAACTTAAACCTAAACAAAAAAAAACCTAAACCCTAAATCAAAAACTATAAATTTACCATAAACCCAAAAACCTAAAATTTTAAACCTAATCTAAATAAAACCTAAAAATAAAATAAATAAATAAACCTAAACCTAAATAAAATAAAATAATAAGATAAAATAAAAAAACTAAACTAAAACCTAAACCAAAACCTAAACCTAATAATAAAATAATATAAAAAATAAAAACTTAACTAAAATAAAATTATTAAAAACCTAAACTAAACTTAAAAATATAATAAACCTAAAAATAAAAAACCTAAATAAAATAAAAACTAAACCCGAAATAAAAAAAAATAAACCAAAAATATAATAAAATAAATACTAAATAAAAACCTAAACCTAAAAAATAAACCTAAAATAAATAAAAATAAAACCTAAACCCTAAAAAAAAACCTAAACCTAAAGAAAAAAACCTAAACCTAAACTAAAATAAAATAAACTAAAATAAATAAAACATAAATCTAAACATAAAATAAACTAAACCTAAATGTGAACCTAAACTAAATAAAATAAAATAAAAACCTAAACCTAAACCTAAAAATAAAAAAAAAACATAAACATGAAAAATAAAATAAAAATAAAACTAAACTAAAAAATAAACCCAAACCTAAACCTAAACCTGAAAAAAAAAACAAAAATAAAAAACCTAAACTAAAATAAATAAACAAAACTAAATAAAAATAAAATAAACCTAAATATAAATAAAAATAAACTAAATAAACCAAATAAACCTAAACTTATAGGTTTACTTAATTTAAAAAATAAAACAAATTGAAAAATAACCTTTAACCCTAAACCCTAAATAATAATAACTAATAAACTAATAAACTAATAACCAATAATAATAACTAATAACTAATAACTAAAACTAAAATAATAATAATATAACTCATAATTAATAATAATAATTAAGTAATAAATAATAATAATAAACTAAAAACTAAAACTTAATAAAACTAATAAACTAATAACTAAACTAATAATAACTAATAAATAACTAATAAACCTAAATAATAAATAACTAACTAATAAAACTAACTAATAAACTAATAAACTAAAAATAAAACTAAAATGGATAATTAAAAATAATAAAACTAATAACTAATAATAACTAATAATAACTAAAAACCTAAATAAAACTAACTAATAAACTAAATAACTCATTACTAACAAAAATTAATAACTAACTAATAATAATAATAATAAAGTAATAAAACTAAAAACTATACATAACTAATAATAACTAAAACTAACTAAACTAATAACTGATACTAATAAAAATAACTAATAACTAATAAATAACAACTCATAAAACTAAAATTAATAAAATAATAATAACTAATAACAATAAATCTAATAAACTAATAACTAACAAACTAATAAAACTATCTAAACATAACTAATAAAAACAAACTAAAATAACTAAATAAATTAATAACTAAATAACTAACAATAACTAAATAACTTAATAAAAACTAAATAATAAATAGTAACTAATAAATAAGAAATAGTAACTAACTAAACTAATAACTAATAAAAAAACTAAACTAAAAACAAATAATAACTAATAAAACTAATAAAACTAAAACTAATAACTAAATAAACTAATAATAAATAACTAATAATAATAATAATAAACTAATAAAACTAAAACTAAACCTAATAAATAACTAATAAAACTAAAAACCTAATAAAATGAATAACTAATAATAAATAACTAAAACAAATAACTAATAAACTAATAATGAACCAAAACTAATAAAACCTAATAATAAATAAAACTAATAAAAATAACTAATAATAATAATAATAAAACTAATAAACCCAATAAATAAAGCTAATAATAATAACTAAACCTAATAATAATAACTAAACTAACTAACTAATAAACTAATAATAATAAAATTAATTAATAATAACTAATAACTAAAACTAAAAAACAAATAAACTAAACTAAATAACCAACTAAACCAATAACTAATAATAATAAAAAATAACTAAACTAATAACAAAATAATAATAAAAACTAAACTAATAAACTAAATAACTAATAACTAATAATAATAATAACTAATGATTAATAACCAATAAGTAATAAAGTAATATCTAATAAATTAATAAACTAAAAATAACTAATATAACTAACAATAACTAATAACTAAAACTTAAAAACTAATAAACTAAAACTAAATAACTAACTAATATATATTAAACTAATAATAATAATAATAACTAATAATAATAAAAAATAACTAAACTAATAATAAAATAATAATAAAACTAAACTAATAAACTAAATAACTAATAACTAATAATTAATAAATAACTAATAACTAATAAAACTAAACTAAACTAACTAAATAATAACTAAAAATAAACTAATAACTAATAATAAAATTAAATAACTAATAATAATAAACTAAATAACTAAACTAATAACTAATAAATAAAACTAAATAATAAACTAACTAATAAAACTAAACTATTAAAAAACTAATAAAATAAATAGCTAACTAACTAATAAAACTATAACTAATAAATAATAAAACTAATAACCTAATAAAACTAATAACTAAATAAAAATAATAAACTAAAACTAATAACTAACTAAACTAATAACTAATAAAAACTAATAACTAATAATAAAAACTAAAAAACTAATAATAACTAAAAAATAAAATTAACTAATAATAATAATGAAACTAATAAACTAATAATAAAATAATGAATAACTAAACTAAATAAAAACTAACTAAACTAAAAACTAAACTAAAACCTAAATAACTAATAAAAACTAATAAACTAAGCTAACTAATAACTAATAAACTAACAAACAAATAACTAAAACAACTAACTAATAAACTAACTAAAACTAATTAGTGATTAATAACTAATAACTAAAAACCTAATAATAATAATAATAAACTAACAATAAAAAACTAATAAAAACTAACTAAACTAACTAAACTAATAACTAATAAACTAATAATAAAAAAATTACAAATAATAACTAAATAAATAAATAACTAATAATAACTAAATAACTAAGAAATAACTAAAAACTAATAAAAACTAATAACTAATAAAATAAACTATATAACTAATAAGAAACTAAACTAATAAACTAAATAATAAACCTAACTAAAACTGAAAAACTAAAAACTAATAAAACTAAATAATAATCAACTAAAAAATTATAACTAATAAGTAATAACTAGTAAAAATAAATAATAATATTGAAACTAAACCTAAAACCTAATAAACTAATAACTAATAATAATAATAACTAATAAAACTAAATAAAACTAATAATAACTAAAATAAATAACTAAAAAACTAATAATAAACTAAACTAATAACTGATAATAATAAACTAACTAATAATAACTAACTAATAACTAATAAATAAACAAATAACTAAAACACTAATAAAAACTAAATAATAAAACTAATAATAACTAATAATAACTAAAAGCCTAGTAAACTTATAACTAATATAACTAACTAAATAATAAATAAACTAAACCATTTAACTTACTAAAAATAATAACTAAAATAAAACAAATAATAATAAAAAAATTAATGAACTAATAATAACTAATAACTAATAACTAATAACTAATAACCTAACTAACTAATAAAACTAAAAACTAATAAAATTAAACTAATAACTAACAAACTAACTAAAGTTAATAAACTAATAAAAGCTAATAATAATAATAACTAAACTAAACTAAAGCTAATAAAATTGAACTAATAAATAATTAAATAATAAAACTAAAACCTAATAATAATAAACTAAAAATAACTAAACTAATAACTAAATTATAAAACTAATAAACAAAATCTAATAATTTAATAAACTAATAATAATAATAATTAAAATAAACTAATAAACAAAAAGCTAATTAACTAATAATAACTAATAATAATAAATAAACCTAATAACTAAACTAATAATTAAACTAATAATAAATAATAATAACTAATAACTAATAATAACTAAAACCAAATAACTAAATGAATAAATAAATAACTAATAATAATTAAGTAATAATAATAAATAATAACTAAATTAAAACTAACTAATAAAATAAACTAATAACTAAAAATAATAAAACTAATAAAAATAATAATAACTAATAATAACTAAAATAATTAATAATAAAAAAATAAACAAATAAAATAATAACAAAATAATAAAACTAATAATAATAATAAACTAATACCTAAAACTAATAATAAAAACTAAATAACTAATAACTAATAAATTAATAGATTTAATAACTAATAATTAATATAATAAAACTAATAAATAATAAAATAATAATAAAACTAATAAAAACTAAACTACTAAACTAATAACTAATAACTAATAATAAATAATAATCAACTAAAAACTAATAATAACTAAATAAACTAACTAACAAATAAAACTAAAAAACTAACAACAAATAAACTAAAAACTACTAAAACTAATAAAACTAAAAATTAGAATTAATAACTAACTAACTAATAATAAACTAATAATAATTATAACTAATAAACTTAATAACTAATAAAACTAAAAAATAACTAAAAACTAACAAATAACTAACTAAAAATAACTAATAACTAATAATAAAACTAATAACTAAAAACTAATAAAACTAACTAAAAACTAATAAACTAAACTAATAACTAAAAAACTAAGTAATAAAAACAAAACCTAATAAACTAATAATAAAACTAAAACATAATAAATAAAACCTATTAAAATAATAACTAATAATAAATAACTAAATAAAGAATTAATACATAATTAATAAAATAAAATAATTAAATTAATAATTAACTAAAATAATTAAATAAAATTAACTAAACTAATAACTAATAAAAACTAACTAACCAAACTAAATAAATAATAACTAAAACTAAACTAAAAATGAAACTAAAGTAACTAATCCAACAAAAACTAAACTAATAACTAATAAATTAATAAAACTAATAAAAAAACTTAACTAAACTAATAAAACTAACTAATAAAAGCTAATGAAACCTAATAACCTAAAAAACTAACTAAAAAACTAAAGCCTAATAGCTAAATTAAAACAAACTAATTAAACTGAAACCTAATAACTAATAACTAATAAATAATAACTAACTAATTAACTAATAATTAAATAAAACTAATAAACATAACTAAAAAATAATAACTAATAATAAAACTAAACTAATAACTAAAACACTAAACTAATAACTAAAACTAAAAACTAACTAATAATAAACTAATAAAACTAAACTAACTAATAAAAATAAATAAACTAAAACTAATAACTAAAAATAATATAATAACTAAACTAATAAAAATTTAATAACTAATAAAACTAACTAAATAACTAAAAAATTAAAACTAAACTAATAAACTAAACTAATAACTAACTAAAAAACTAAAAAACTAAAAAAATAATAACTAATAATAACTAAATAACTAATAATAACTAATAACTAATAATAATAACTAAACTAATAATAACTAATAACTAATAATGACTAAAAAAACCTAAAAACCAAACTAACTAGTGAAAAATTAATATTAAAACTAATAAAACTAATAAACTAATAATAAATAATAAAATAACTAAACTAATAACTAAATAAATAATAAATAAAAAATAATAAAATAACTAACTAATAAATAACTAATAAAAGCTAATAAAGCTAACAATTAACTAATAAATAACTAACTAACTATACTAATAATAACTAAATAATAACTAAACTAATAACTAATAGTAACTAATAAAATAACTAATAATAACTAACTAATAACTAATAAAATAATAATAAACTAATAACTAATAAATAATAATAAACAATAATAAAACTAATAATAAAAACTAAAGAAAAAAACTAAAAACTAAACAAAAACTAATAATAATTAAGAGTAACTAACAAATAATTAAACTAATAGCTAAATAAAAACTAACTAATAACTAAATAATAATAATTAATAAATAATTAATAAAACTAACTAAAACTAATAAATTAAAAACTATTAATAAAACTAAATAACTAACTAAAAAAACTAATAAACTAATAACTAATAATTGAAACAAATAAACTAATAACTAATAAACTAAATAATAATAAATAAACTAACTAAACTAATAAAATAACTAAATAACTAACTAATAAAAAACTAATAACTAAAATTAATAAAATAATAACTAATAATAAAATAACTAAACTAACTAAACTAATAGCTAATAAAATAATAAAACTAAAAAAAACTAATAACTAATAATAACTAAAATAAATAATAAATATAATAAATAAAATAATTAATAAACTAATAACATAACTAATAACTAAAAAGCTAATAATAACTAATAACTAATTAAAATTAATAATAAAATAAACCTAAAAAACTAAACAAAACCTAATAAAATAATAAATAATAATGAAAATAATAAACTATTAATAATAAATAATAATAAAACTAATAACAAACTAAAATATAAATAATTAATAATAATAAAAAAAATAAACTAATAAACTAATAACTAATAAATAATAATAACTAATAAGCTAACTAACTAACTAATAAATAATAAATAATTACTAATTAAAATAAACTAAATAACTAGAAACTAATAAAACTAAATAAATAACTAACTAAAATAACTAATAACTAATCCTAAACTAACTAAAACTAAATAATTAAAACTAATAATAGATAACTAAATAAATAACTAATTAAAATTAATAAACTAATAACTAACTAATAACTAAACAACAAACTAAATTAATAATAACTAACTAATAATAGCTAAACTAATATAATAACTAATAATAACTAATAGCTAATAATAAATAACTAAACTAAATAATAACTAAATAAACTAACTAATAAAAACTACACTAACTAATAACTAATAAAACTAATTAATAGCTAAAGTAATAACTAATAACTAAAACTAAAAATAATAAAAATAATAATCTAATAACTAATAAAAAGTAAAAACTAATAATTAATAAAAACTATATAAACTAATAAACTAAACTATTAAAATAATTAATAAAAACTAAACTAAATAACTAATAACAAAAAAATAATAACTAAAAATAAAATAATAACTAATAATAACTAATAACTAATAACTAAAAAACTAAAATAATAAACAAACAAATTAATAACTAATAACTAAATTAATAACTAATTAATAATTAAAAACTAATAACTAATAAATAAAAAATAACTAAACCAAATAACTAATAACTCTAAACTAACTAATAATAACTAATAACTAATATCTAAATATCTAAAACTAATAATAAACTAATAATAACTAATAAAACTAACCTATAATAATAACTAATAATAAAACCTAAATCTAATAATAATAATAATAACTAAATAAATAATTTAAAAAAAAAACTAATAACTAATAAATACCTCGAAACTAAACTAATAATAATTAACTAAAACTAAAACTAATAACTAATAAAATTAAACTAATAAAATTAAACTAACTAATAAACCTAAAACTAACTAACTAAATAATAATAAAACTAAAAAACTAATAATAATAATAATAATAATAATAATAATAATAATAATAATAATAATAATAATAATAATAATAATAATAATAATAATAATAATAACTAAACTAACTAATAACTAACTAAAACTAATTAACTAATAATAAATAACTAAAAAAACTAATAATAACTAAAAAACTAATAACTAAAATAACTAACTAATAACTAATAATAATAAACTAATAATAACTAACTAAACTAAAACATAACTAATAACTAATAAAACTAATAATAACTAAATAATAACTAACTAATAAAACCAATAACTAAAAAAAAACTAATAATAACTAAAAACTAACTAAACTAATAACTAACTAATAACTAATAAGAAAACTAATAAACTAATAAACTAATAAATAACTAGTAATAATAAATAATAATAATAATAATAACAACTAACTAAACTAATAACTAACTAAACATAACTAAACTAATGACTAGTAATAATAAAACTAATAATAAACTAATAACTAATAACTAACTAAATAATAAATAACATACTAATAATTAACAAAACTAAAAGCTAATAATAAATAACTAAAAAAACTAATAATAACTAATAAAACTAAAAAAGCTAAACTAACTAACAAATAACTAATAACTAATAATAACTAACTAACTAATATTAATAACTAATAACTAAATAACTAAATAACTAAACTAAAAAACTAACAAATAAAACTCTAATAAACTAAAATAATAACTAAATAATAATAACTAATAAAACTAAATAACTAACTAACTAATAATAAAAAAACTAAATACAAAACTAATAAAAAATCTAATAAACTAAACTAATAAAAATAACTAAATAAAATTAACTAATAACTAACTAAAACCTAATGACTAAATAACTAAATAACTAAAACTAATAAAAACTAACTAAATAACTAATAACTAAACTAACTAATAATAACTAACTAATAAAAAAATAATAACTAAACCTAATAATATAACTAATAATAAATAATTAATAAAACTATATAACTAAATAATAAAACCTAATAAACAAATAAAAAACTAATAAAATAAAAGCTAAACCTAATAACTAAACTAAAAACTAATTTACTAATAAACCTAATAATAATAAATAATAAAACTAAATAAAATAAATAATAACTAATAATAACAAAATAAAACTAAATAATAAATAACTAAAACAAAAAACTAATAACTAATAAATAATAACCTAACTAAAACTAACTGACCAATAATAACTAATAAAACTAATAAAAAACCTAATAACTAATAATAATAAAACTAAAACTAATAACTAAACTAATAAATAACCATAAAAACTAAAAAACTAAAAAACTAATAACTAAAATAAATTACTAATAAAAATTAACTAAAACTAATAATAATAACTAACTAATAAAACTAAAATAACCAGAATAAACTAATAGAAGAATAATAACTAATAACTAAATAACTAAACTAAACTAAAGTAATAACTAAAATAATAATAACTAATAAAACCTAAAACTAACTAACTAATAATAAACCTAATAACTAATAATAAAAAATTAACTAAAAACTAACCTAATAATATAACTAATAATAAATAATTAATAAAACTATATAGCTAAATAATAAAACCTAATAAACAAATAAAAAAACTAATAAAATAAAAACAAAACCTAATAACTAAACTAGAAACTAATTAACTAATAAACTTAATAATAATAAATAATAAAACTAAATAAAATAAATAATAACTAATAATAAACTAATAAAACTAAACAATAAATAACTGAAAATAAAAAAAAACTAATAACTAATAATAACTAATAACTAAATAAACTAACTAAAACTAAATGACAAATAATAACTAATAAAACTAATAAAAAACCTAATAACTAATAATAATAAAACTAAAACTAATAACTAAGCTAATAAATAACCATAAAAACTTAAAAACTAAAAAAAAAACTAATAACTAAATTAAATAACTAATAAAAACTAACTAAAACTAATAATAATAACTAACTAATAAAACTAAAATAACTAGAATAAACTAATAGAATAATAATAACTAATAACTAAATAACTAAACTAAATTAAAAGTAATAACTAAAATAATAATAAAACTAATAAAAACCTAAAAACTAACTAAATTATAATAAACCTAATAACTAATAATAAAAAACTAACTAAAAAATAATAAACTAATAATAATAGTAATAAACTAAACAACTAACTAATAATAACTAGATAAATAACTAAAAAAACTAAAGTAATAATATAATAATAAAACTTAATAAACTAAATAATAATAAACTACACTAACAACTAATAATAAATGACTAACTAATAACTATTTAAAATAATTAGTAATAACTAATAATAATTACTAAATAATAACTAATAATACCTAAATAACTAATAAAAAAGTAACTAAAACCAAACTAAATAACTTAACTAATAAACTAACTAAAAAAGTAATAAATAACTAATAATAAAATTAAAACTAAACTAAAAAACTAAATAATAAGTAAACTAATAACTAATAACTAACTAATAAATAATAATAATAAATAATAATAACATAATAATAACTAATCAATAAAACTAAAATAAAAAACTAATAACTAAATAATAAAACTAAACTAAACTAATAATAATAACTAAACTAATAACTAAAACTAATAATTAATAATAATAATAATAATAAACTAATAATAAACCTCATAAAAACTAATAAAATAAAATAACATATAACTAATAAAAACTAATAAACAATAAACTAAAAAAACTAACTAATAACTAATAATTAATAACTAATAACTAATAACTAACTAATAACTAAATAATAAAATATCTAAAACTAAAAACTAAATAACTAACAAAATAAAACTAAAAACTAAAAATTAACTAATAATAACTAATAAAACTAAATAACTAAACTAAATAAATAATAAACTAACGAATAATAATAAACTAATAAAAACTAATAACTAATAATAATAACTAATAACTAATAATAAAGCTAAAAACTAACTAATAATAATAACTAATAATAAAAACTAGAAACTAAAACTAATAAAACTAATAAAATAATAACTAATAATAAAACTAACTAAATTAACTAAACTAATAATAAAATTAATAATAACCTAATAATAACTAATTAAAACTAATAACTAAACTAATAAACTAATAACAATAATAATAATAATTAAAACTAAACTAACCTAAACCAAAACCTAAACCAAAAACCTAAACTAAAAAATAAACAAAAATAAAATACCTAAACTAAAATAAATAAGCTTAAAATAAATAAACTAATCAAAATAAAATAAAAATAAACTTAAATAAAAATAAATAATAAAATAAATAAAAAAAATAAAAAATAAACTAAATAAACCTAAACCTATCTCTTTACTTATTTTTTTAAAAAAAAATAAATAAAATTATAAAAAATTCTAACCCTAAACCCTAAACCTTAAAAACCTAAAACCCTAAACCCTAAACCCTAAACCCTAAACCCTAAGCCTAAAACCCTAAACCCTAAAATCCTAAACCCTAAACCTAAACCTAAAACCTATAGCCCTAAACCCTCAATCCTCAACCTTAAACCTTAAACCCTAAACTAACCCTAAACCCTAAAAATCAAAAAACTTAAACCTAAACTAAATAAAACCTAAAAATAAAATAAATAAAAAACTAAAACCTAAATAAAATTAAAAAAATAAAATAAATTAAAAACCTAAACCTAAAACTTGAAAGAAAATAAAATAAAAAATAAAAATAAACTAAAATAATTTAAATAAAAACCTAAATTGAACTAAAAAATAAACCTAAAAATAAAAAAACTTAAAGAAAATAAAAACTAAACATAAAATAAAAATAAAATAAACCTGAAATAATAATAAAATAAAATAAAATAAAATAAAAACCTAAACCTAAAAGATAAATCTAAAAATAAATAAAAAATAAAATCTAAATCCTAAACTAAAAAAAAAAAACCTAAAATAAAAATAAAATAAACAAAATAAAATAAACCTAAACCTAAATGAAAATAAAGTAAACTAAAATAACCCAAAACACTAAACTAACTTTAAACCCTAAAAACCTAAACCTAAACAGAATAAAACCTAAAAGTAAAATAAATAAATAAACTTAAACTAAATAAAATAAAAAATAAGATAAAATAAAAAACCTAAACTAAAACCTAAACCTAAACATAAACCTAAACCTAAAAATTAAATAAAATAAAAAATAAAAACAAAACAAAAATGAAATAAATAAAGACCTAAACTGATCTAAAAAATAAAATAAACCTAAAATAAAAAAACCTAAATAAAATAAAAACTAAACCTAAAATAAAAATAAAATAAAGTAAAAACTAAATAAAAACCTAAACCTAAAAAATACCTATAAATAAATAAAAATTAAAACCTAAACTTTAAACTAAAAAAAATATCCTAAACATAAAATAAAAATAAAAATAAACTTAAACCTAAACTAAAATAAACTAAACTAAAATAAATAAAACCTAAACCTAAAAAAACTAAACATAAATAAAATAAAATAAAATAAACTAATTATAAATTTAAACCTAAACTAAAAAATAAAACCTAAAAATAAACCTAAAACATAAACCTAATAAAATAAAATAAAAATCTAAACTTAATCTTAAAAATAAAAAAATAAAACTTAAACCTAAAAACTAAAATAAAAATAAAACTAAACTAAAAAATAAACCTAAACCAATACTTAAAAAAAATAAAATAAAAAATCTAAACTAAAGTAAATAAACTAATTTAAATAAAAATAAAAACAAACTTAAATAAAAATAAATAAAATAAATAAAAATAAACTTAAACGTACTAGATTTCTTAATTTAAAAACAAAAACTAAAATTAAAAAAATAAAAAAAATAACCCTAAAAGCTAAACCTTAAATCCTAAACCCTAAATCCTAAACCCTAAAAACCCTAAACCCTAAATCCTAAACCCTAAATCCCAAACCCTAAACCATAAACCATAAACCCTAAAACTAACCCTAAACCCTAAAACCTAAAAAATAAAATAAATAAAATAAAATAAACCTAAAATTAAACTAAAATAAATAAAACTAAAATAACCCTAAACCCTAAACCCTAAACTAATCATTAACCCTAAACCATAAAAACCTAAAAACCTAATCCTAAACTAAATAAAACCAAAAAATAAAACAAAAAAATAAACCTAAACCTAAATAAAAAATAGATAAAATATAAACTTAAACGAAAACCTAAACCTATAAATAAAATAAAATAAAGAATAAAAACTAAACTAAAATAAATTAAAAAAAAACTAAACTAAACTAAAAAGTAAAATAAACCTAAAAATAAAAAACTTAAATGAAATAAAAACTAAACATAAAATAAAAAAAAAAAAACCTAAAATAAAATAGAATAAAAACTAAATAAAAACCTAAACTTAAAAATAAAATAAAAAATAAAACCTAAACCCTAAACTAAAAAAAATTAAATCTAAAATAAACATAAAATAAATAAAATAAAATAAACCTAAACCTAAATGAAAATAACCCTAAATCCTAAATCCTAAACTCTAAAAACCTAAACCTAAACTAAATAAAACCTAAAAATATAATAAATAAATAAACCTAAACTAAAACCTAAACCTAAACCTAAACGTAAAAATAAAATAAAATAAAGAATATAAACTACACAAATTAAAATAAATAAAAACCTAAACTAAACTAAAAAAATAAAATAAACCTAAAAATAAAAAAAAAATCATAAACAAGATAAAAACTAAACCTAAAATAGAAATAAAATAAACTTAAAATAAAATAAAATAAAAACTAAATAAAAACCTAAACCTAAAAAAACCCTAAAAATAAATAAAAATAAAACCTAAACCTTAAACTAAAAAAAATCCAAAACCTAAAATAAAAATAAGATAAACCTAAACCTAAACTAAAATAAATAAAACCTAAACCTAAACCTAAACTAAAGAAAACAAAATAAACTAAAAATAAATCTAAACCTAAAATATAAAATAAAACTTAAAAATTAAACTAAAATAAAAATTGATAACCTAAACCAAAAAAAATAAAATAAAAACCTAAACCTAAACCTAAAAAATAAAATAAAAATAAAACTAAACTAAAAAAATAAACATAAACCTAAACCTGAACCTAAAAAATAAACTGAAATAGAAAACCTAAACTAAAATAAATAAAACTAAAATAAAAATAAAAAAACTAAATAAAAATAAAAATAAACCTAAATAAAAATAAAAAATATAATAAACTAAAATAAATAAAAAATAAACTAAAAACTAATAATAACTATTAATAACTAAATAACTAATAATAAAATCTAAATAATAACTAAACAAACTAACTAGTAAAGCTAACTAACTAATAACTAACTAATAAAAAAAATTATAATAACTAATAACTAACTAACTAAATAAATAACTTATAAAAACTAAATAAAACTGAAAAGCTAAAACTAATAAAACTAATAAAAACTAAACTAATAAAACTAATAAAACTAATAAACTAATAACTAAAACTAAATAAACTAACTAAAAAAACTAAACTAAACTAATAACTAATAACTAAACAAAAATAACTACTAACTAATAACAAAACTAATAACTAACTAAAAAGTAAAATAACTAAAACTAATAAACTAACTGATAACTAACAACTAAACTAATAAACTAATAAATTATCTAACTAATAATTAACTAATAACCTAACTAACTAACTAATAAAAACTAAACTAAACTAAAAACTGCTAACTAACTAAACCTAAGTAACTAACTAATAAAACTAATAATAGTAAGTTAAACTAATAACTAAACTAACTAATAATAATAATAAATAATATCTAATAAAACTAACTAAACTAATAACTAATAACTAAAATTAATAGCTAATAACTAAACTAACTAATAAAAACTAATAAACTAAACTAATAAACTAATAACTAAACTAACTAATAATAACTAAACTAATAAAACTAAATAACTAAACTATTAACTAACAATAATAATAAAACTAAATTGATAAAACTAACTAATAAACTAATAATAATTAATGATAAAAATAATACTAATAACTAATAAAAACTAATAAACTAATAAAATAATAACTAATAAAACCTAATAACTAAACTAACTAATCTAAACTAAATAAAACTAATAATAATTAATTAATAACTAATATAATAATAACCAACTACTTAAAATGTCTAATGATTAATAATCTAATAACTAAAAACTAATAACTAAGTAAAAATCTAAGAACAAATAATAATTAAACTAAAAAACCAAATAACCTAAAAAAATAAACTAATAACTAACTAAAACTAACTAATAAACTAAGTAACTAAAAACTAATAACTAAAAATAAACTAATAAACTAATAACTATCTAATAATAACTAAAATAATAACTAAAATAATAACTAACTAACTAATAATAACTAAACTAACTAAAAAACTAATGACTAATAATAAAACTAATAATAATAAATAAATCACTAATAATAATAATATAAAAATAAATAACCAATAAACTAATAACTAAACTAATAATAACTAATAACTAATAACTAAATAACTAAACTAATAACTAATAATAATAAACTAATAAAATAATAACTAATAAATAATAGTAAATAAAAACTAACTAATAATAACTAACTAAAACTAATGACTAATAAACTAACTAACTAGTAATAACTAACTAATAACTAAACTAATAACTAATAATAAAACTAAAAACTAATTACTAAATAACTAAATTGATAAACTAATAAAAACTAAAAAACTAAAAAACTAATTACTAAATAACTAAATTGATAAACTAATAAAAACTAAAAAACTAAAAAGCTAATAACTAATAACTAACTAAAAAACTAAATAATAACTAAACTAACTTGTAACTTAGCCAAACCAAAATTGATTGAAACCAAATCTTGCAAAACATTTCAAATGATGAACCAAGCCTAAACCCACCCATGACCTAACCCAATTGGGTCAAATGGGTCAAATTGGTCAACTTGACCCAATTGACCTAAGTGAACTCAAATGAACCAAAATTAAATATAAATCAAATTGAACCAAACCAATGATACCAAACCACTCCAAATGATCATTTGAACTTGACCTACCCCATGGTTTGACCCAATTTGTCCATTGGTCAACTTGACCCAAGTTGACCCATTTTGACCTAAATGGGTCAACTTGAGCCAAATCATATCAAATAAACTCCAAATTCATTAAAAATTAGCACAACCCATTTTTCAATCATTTCAAATCTACCTAAATCAAAATCAAGGCCAAATGACCATTTTACCTTGGGTCAAAGGGTAACCAATGGCCAAATCCACTTGGAATTTGTTCAAATCCTTTTCATGGCCACTTGACATCCTCTTGGTGGACCATTTGAACACCAAAGGAGGTGTTTCACATGAACTAATGAGTTTGAGATCAACCAAACCTAATCCAAGGCCAAACCACTCCACTTAAAATTCTCCACACGGATCACCTCCCACACTCATTTTAGCCCATGTGCACCTCCACACTTCCACTCCTCTGCCAAAACCCATGGAGCTCCTAACAACCTAAACAACCAATTCAATCTCATCAATTTGATCAAAATGGTAAGGAAAGATTTGGCCATCTAATCCAAGTAGGGGGAGATATACTCCCTCTCATTTCCACTCAAACCAAGTCGATTGCATTCGATTAAGCTCAGAGGATCGAAGGCAAGCACCCACAAGCTTCCCTAAGCATAATGCAAATTAGGATAGGTGGACTTAGTTACCCATGTGTGGGGTGCTAAGTCCAACTTATTCATATACATGCTTGAGCGTGTGGTGTGGTTAGCTAATTTTTATTTTACAGGTTTTAGTTAAATTTACTTTTCTCATTTTCATGTAATTTTTGCAATTAAGATTTGAAATGAATGTTATGGGGGATTAGGATGAACATTGGTCATAAGACTATGTCTTATGCACCATGTGAAGCCTTGGAGCAAACACATCCCAACCAACCAAAAAAAGAGAAAATAGAAGAAAGAAAGAAAGAAAGAAATGAAGAAATGAAGAATGAAGACCCCCCATAACATGAATTTCTTTTTTGATTGTAATTAATTCATTTGCAATCCGAGTTGTATAAGGGTAGAGCTCGACTACCCATTTATTTTCAGGTTTGTGTGGTGGAGCCCGACCACAAAGGCCATTTATTCTTTTGCGCTAGTTTTATAAAATTGTTTGATGTTAGTTTAGCTTGTGCATTAAGATGGCATGTTTTTCTTAGTTTCTTCCTTGCTTTGATGAATGGCCTAGATGCAATTAGGCTCTTAGGAAAAAATAAATTTTTATCTAATTAATCAACTCAAAATTAAAAATTAATAACTCATAACCTCACCTAAAGCCTAGGTTATAAATCAAAATAAAAGATTTAACAACCCCTTAGTTGGATGTTGTATGTATCGCATCACGCATAAAAAAGCATATTACTTCACCCTTGCTTATGGAAGGCTTTCACCTTTTCCAGGGAACTTAGCTTGACCTTTGAGATCCATGGTGAAAACACACCTCCTTCTTACTGATTTTGTCCCATAACCAATTTCTCATACATTAGGCATATGAATCCCATAGCCTGTCAAATAAATTGTCCAAAAATAAAAATAAAACTTAACAAAATTTTGCATTAGATTTAAGTTATTATTCATGCCATGTATGATCTAGTCTCTTAGGGAGTGTGTTTAAGGACTTAGTCTCTTTCTAAATAAACAACATCTTAGCTATCTTGAAAATGCATAAGACTTGCCTACATGTATTTAAAATCGTAGGAGGAGTTAGTTGGCAGCCATCCTTAAGCAGTTGTAAGTCCAACAGTCGAGTTGTTTATCATATCTTATTGAGGTAAACCATATACCCATTTTCACCTTAAATTTAGGTCATTCCTTGTCCCTCGCCAAAGTTCCCTAGATTTAGGTTCAGAGGTTGCTACTTCCCTTTGCGAGCTACAAGCATAAATCCTCACCTCTTAGGCATTTCCATGACCTTGTATTGTGGAATTGTAAGCCCTAGATTTTTAATAAAAATTCAACTCAAATAATTAACTTTATTCAAATTTCAAAAATATAAAGCCCAACCATAGGATAGTTTGGGATGCTTACTAGGCTTCCTAGTATCATAAACATCTCCTACTTATCTTCTTTTGGATTCAATAATAACTCTCTATTTTTGATCAATCCCATTTGATCTTCTAAAAATAACCAATTGATTGATAGTCCTATCTTTAAAATCTTTGGAGGCAATGATCATTTACCTCTATCAAGAGTATTCTTAAGGAATCTCATAACTTAAGATGTAATTAACTACGGGGGCTTGCCTCCATAGGAAACTTAATGAACCCAATTTAAAATAAACCCTGCTTTACTTGTCCATGTAAAGAAGGGAAAGAATCTCTAGTACATCCGAAGATCCATAGTCCTTAGGAGTCTTCATTAGGTGGTCGGGTCCATTGCAGGATGGTGACTTCTGTCTCTCGAGATAGTATATCATTCCTTAATATCGTACACGATCACCCTAATGAGAACATCTGCTGATCTATGTGGTGTACAAGCAAGCGTGTTATTTTTGTCTTCATTTATTTTTCTTAAGATAGATAAAGATAAGAATAATAATAAAAATTCACCACAGATTTTTTTGGCGACTCCGCTGGGATGGTTCCTCTCTCCATCTTTGGTAAATGATTGGTATGTCCAAGTATCGATAGTGGATTTGTATTTCATATGAATCCGAGACTATCTTTCTTTTCCGTTGTCACTTATTTTATTTCATCCTTAAGCTAAGCTAGCCAACATCCTTTAGGTTTTAGGACCTCACTCCATGTAGGACTTACAATCCTTGTTGGGTTCCCCAATAGGTGAAAATAAAACTTTAATAAAAAGAAATAATGAAAGACTTCCTCCTTACCATTTCTATGGTAAGGAAATGTTCATTCCAAAGATAAAGAAAAATAAATCCCTTATAAAAACAAAAATTTCCACAAAGAACTTTTCCAAAATGCACATAATGAAATATTTGCACCTCATCTAATAATCTTCAAGATTGCTACATAAAAGCACAAATGAACATCCTCATTCAATTTATTGAATGAAGATTTTATTTTCAAAAAAAATCAACAATCATCTTTTCAAAAATAAAATCAACAATCATCTTTTCATAAAGCACAAATGAACATCCTCATTCAATTTATTGAATGAAAATTTCATTTTAAATAAAAATCAACAACCATCATTTCAAAAATAAAATCAACAATCATCTTTTCAAAAAAAATATATCAACAATCACCTTTTCAAAAAGCATAAATGAACATCCTCATTCAATTTTATTGAATGAAGATTTCATTTTCAAATTAAAATCAACAAACATTTTTTTAAAAGAAAAGCACAAATGAACATCCTCATTCAATTAACTGAATGAAGATTTCATTTTAAATCAAAAATCAACAATCATCTTTTCAAAAATAAAATCAACAATCATCTTTTCAAAATAAAATCAACAATCATCTTTCCAAAAAAAATAAAATCAATAATCAACTTTTCAAAAATAAAATCAACAATCATCTTTTCAAAATAAAACCAACAATCATCTTTCCAAAAAAAATTAATAATAATAAAATCAACAATCATCTTTTCAAAATAAAATCAACAATCATCTTTTCAAAAATAAAATCAATCATCTTTTCAAAAATAAAATCAACAATCATTTTTTCAAAAACAAAATCAACAATCATCTTTTAAAAAAACAAAATCAAAAATCACCTTTTAAAAAAGCACATATTTTAAAATGAACATCCTCTTTTAATATACCCAAATTTATTGGAAGAAGATATCATTTCCAAATAAAATCAAATAATAACATTGAAATTCCATTTTAACATATCTTACACATGTTGAAGTTGGAATTTCTTTCTTGTCAAAATAACAAATTTGAAAGTAAGCCTCTTCATTCAATATATCAAAATATGTTGGATGGAGGTTTTATTTTCAAATAAAATTACACCATTTGAAATTCCACTCAACACATCCTACATGTGTTAAGTTAGAATTTTTTTATTTTTCAAGAAGCAATAATCACATGCAAAACATAATTTCATCTTTGAAAAAAAAACATGATTAACTCCCATTTGACATACCCAAATTTGTCAAAATATGAGTTTCAATTTTTTTTTTCAAAATAAATGTGGACTTTATTTAGCATACCCAAATTTGCTAAATAAAGATCCCAGTTTTCAAAAATCAAAACATCAAAATCAAAAACACATTTGAACTTTATTTAGCATACCCAAATTTGCTAAGTAAAGTTCTCATTTTTCAAAAATCAAAACATCAAAATCAAAAACACATTTGAATTTTATTTAGCATATAAAAATTTGCTAAGTAAAGTTCTCATGTTTCAAAAATCAAAACATCAAAATCAAAAACACATTTGAATTTTATTTAGGATACAAAATTTTCTAAGTAAGTTATCATTTTCAAAAAAAAAAAAAAACATCTAAACATGAAACACATTTGGATTCCTTCATTTAGTATACCCAAATTTGCTAAGTGAAGATCTTCTTTTCAAAAATTAAAAATCAAAATACCTTTGGATTCTTCATTTAGCATACCTAAATTTGCTAAGTGAAGATCCTCTTTTCAAAAATTAGAACATCAAAACATCAAACACATTTGGATTCTTCATTTAACATATCCAAATTTTCTAAGTGAAGATCCTCTTTTCAAAAAAAATCAAAACATCAAAACATGAAACACGTTTGGATCTTTTATTTAGCATACCCAAGTTTGCTAAGTGAAGATCCTCTTATCAAAAATAAAAAATAAAAAATCAAAACACACTTGGATTCTTCATTTAGCATACCCAAATTTGCTAAGTGAAGATCCACCTTTAAAATCAAAATTAACACACACTTAGATCTTTTTTTTAGCATACCCAAATTTTTTTAAGTGAAGATCCTCCTTTCAAAAATCAAAATAAAAGAAAATATTTGGACTTTATTTAGTATACATAAATTTGCTAAGTAAAGATTCCAAACTCACTCATGATTCACAAACAAGCAAAAGAAGAAGAAAATTATTTTCAAACAACTCATTTAGCATACTAAAATTTGCTAAGTGAGCAATTTCAAACAAAATCAATTGACCCTTTATTTTAACATACTCAAATTTGCAGTTTCAGCACTAGTTTGCTTAGTGGTTCCCATTTCTGCCCCAGTATAGGCTAGCACCCCCTCGTTGACTTCTTCCAAGGGGAAGGCTCCCCTGGTTCTAGGGATAGTCTTCCCTACCTACGAGGTAGGGTCTAGTTCTCACCGCTCTCCTAGACCCAACACGAATGATAAGATCAACCAAAGATCATGTGCACATAGCCAAAGAGATTAAGGTAGTTGCTCAGTCTACAGTAGTGGAGTTACCCAGGATAGTCTCCCCTCTGATCATAGAGAACAAGTTTCACCCTCTCTCTGGATTTGATGGAGAGAAAGATAATAGGAGGATCTCAATTTCACCTCCACCTGCAGTTCACTTTGAGGCTTCTACTAGAGACAGGAGAAAGTCATATGCCAGCCTTAGATCAGTTTTGCACTGAGTAGGTGAGGTTTATGGACGGTCAGAGTCCAGGGCCTAATTTGATTTGTGATCTATCATCCCTCATAGCGTAGGGGAGCACATCCAACAGGAGAGGGCCAGGGAGGCCCATGTATCAGTACAGGTTACTAGCCAAGAGAGATAGAGGTACAACAGGAAGTTAGCAGCCTCAGCCCTCATGGATTTTTTTGATTGACGCATTACCTACACTGGTCATATTGATAGCATTGTATTGACGAGTATTACCCATCACAGGAGAGGAGCTCCAGCACATAGAGAGTCGGTGGTGCCTCCGCCACACCATTCTACTCCACGCCCACCATCTCCAGATAAGTTCCATCATCCATAGTTCCAGCAAAAGCCATGAAGTTTGCTTTTAGGGAAAATAGAACCCCACTAGTGATCCGGCTATGGCCAAGAGATCCCATTCCATCTACACTGACTGAGACGAGGCCGAGCTCTCCTACTTGACCTCCTGCTCCAGTTGTGGTGAAGAGGGAATGGCGACCACGGAGCATCAAATTCGTGCCATCACCACCACCACCATAATAGGTCTTGGAGATAGCAACATCAGAGGGAGAAGGAGACAGTAACATTGCCCCCATGGTGATAGATCCTCCCAGGAGTACCACTCCACCCAGATCTAGTGACAATCAGGAGCATCTATCCTCTAGTGAGCTTAGTCCACACAAGATTAGCTCTCTAATAGCAGGAGAGGTTAGATGTCTCTTTATTCATGACAGTGATCCTACCATTGGTCAGCCATTATCATTTGCGCTTGCATAGTTGGACCGTTCCCTAGATGATTTTGTAGCATAGTATCTGGTTGAGAAGAAGGAAATTCTAGGGTATGCCTAGTCTAACCTTGAGGATGAGAAGGTCAATTTTGATCCCAATGAAGATGATCTATTGGAGGATTCAGTAGGGGTACATATGGTAGACACCAGGGGTTCCCTTTTTCGGGATCAACAGAGTTTGGAAGGTACTACAGCCGAGCATGATGATACACCCTACTCGACCCAACACCTCCTTCAACAAATTAAATAAAAGAATGAACAAATTGACAAAATGGGAAAGAGGCTTGAAGATTTACTAGCAACAGTATTGGCACTTCAAAACCAAGCCCCAGCAGTGTATCCTACTATTGTAGAGACTGGCCAGCCAGAGTTATTGCATGCCATGGATCAAGCCAAGACTTCACCTCCAGTAGAGTAGGACATCACTAGCTTGTATAAGAAGGTAGTGGATAGTACCTTCGTACAAGAAAAGGACATTAAACTCATGGTTGAGCAGCAAGTAAGAGAAGTGTTGGGGCAAGCCTGAGGAGGATCACTTGTTCCAAAGGGTAGACCCTACCTAGAGAAATTTGATGTCATCCAGTATCCTAAGGGTTTTGCGCCACCTCCTTTCAAGAGCTTCGATGGCAGCGAGAACTCATAGCATCACATAGCGCACTTCAGGGCCAGCTATTGCAACACTGGTTGTAGCGATACATTACTATTCCATCTTTTTATCAATAGTTTAGCAGGTATAGCCATTGATTGATATGCTAAACTCCCCAATAGTTTAGTGAAGACTTTTGCTGAGTTGAAGCAACTCTTCATTAAGAGGTTTGTTAGAGCTTAACAAAGGGTTACTGTAGGTGATCTCGTTGTGGCTCAATAACACCTGGTGAGTCCCTCATTGATTATATTCCTAGATGGTGTAATTTGAGTATGAAATGTGATTGCAGCTGCCTGAATAGTATGCCATTGAAATTCTACTAAAGAATATTCATGGACTGGTTGCCTTCATGCTCAAAAGTTTCACCATCAAGAAATTTGAGAAGCTAATCAACAAGGTGGCTAGCTTACAAGGAGATGCCAAATAGTTGCCTTTTTCAGATCAATCATCAAAGCCAAAACCATAGAAAGCATATGAGAAGAAGCTAGGGGTAGTAGTAATGTTGGACGAGGGGAAGCAACTGACTAGATATTAGCATGAGAGACCTTGAGCTCCATAGCTGTCACTTCCCACCTCCTCTACCACCACCTAGGCCATCCTACTGGCCACCACAGCAGCCTCCATGGCCTTCGTTGCCTCCTCCTCAGCCATACTCACAACAACAGTACACATACCCACCGCCAAGTAGCTACCATCCACCTACTCTTTTGGATAAACTAAACAAACCTTATTTATTTAAGAGGGAGGTAATTAGGAAAAATATTTAATAACCTCTTAAAGAAACTTAATTTTTAGCTACTCGAGCCTAGGAAGCTGTAGGAAGTGGGCAGGAGCAATGATCCTAACTTTTACCCCGACCATCACTTATTAGACTATATTTTGTAGGATTGCTTTACATTCAAAGACTGGCTTGAGCATAGCTATAAGATAGGTGCCATAGTTATCCCAAAGGAATACCTAGTGGAACAACCATCCAGTTCTGTTAGGGTAATCCTTGGGGATACATGCGATCCTCTCAAAACCAAAGAAAGTTGGGATATCTCCTTATCCCGAACCTTTAAAAAGATTATTTCAAAAATAAAGAAACTTTCCTTACAGGTGATTGAGGTAGCTCGAACCTCCAACATCAAGGAAGGTTTGCAACTTGCCAAAAATAACTTGAGGAAAGTGGGAGATCAGCAGCAGCAGCCCACATTTGCCCGAGATAGCCAAGTAGCGCAACTACCGATCAAGCCCAATCTCCATTCCACCGTTACAGCTACTACTGCAGCCGACACTTATACTTTAGCTAGCTCTTCTTCTAATAGACATCTTGTATCAGTGGATGAGGGCATAAAATTCTTCATCTCACTTACTTTACTAGATTTTTACTATGTACCTCCTTCTAAATCCAAGAAATCAAGGAATAAAGCTAGTTTGAATTATATCTATGTCACTTTAGATGGGTTGTCTAATTCTACTCTCTTAGAAAACTCTCCAAGTCTAAATAATAATTATAACAATTTTAATCTTTCTCTTTCTGATTCAGATTTGGACTTTCCATCTCTGAATACTACGGGTTCACCTCTTAAGATAGACTTGGAATCATCTGATTCTGAGGGTCCTATAGAGAAGGTAGGTGAGCTAACAGGTAGGTAGAATCTTCCACTAACCTGCCACAAGATCATCGAAGTCAACCTCCATAGTGGCAAGATTTTACCTCCTAGGGCAACACCTCAAGATAAGGGAAAACAAATCATTAGTTCTAATGATCGAGAAGCCCCTCCATAGGATGCTCCACCCATGGATATGCTTGTGGAGGATTAGCCCAAGGTGGATTTATAATATCATGGCTCACCTAAGAAAGTTGCCATCTAAGTTAAGCATATATGATACCCTTGTCTTATCCAAAGAGAGGAGAGAATCATTAATCAAGGCTCTCCTTGATAGAGATATGCTTAGCTCAGCTAACTGCTATTGGAAAGGAGGCACATTATTCAAGAGAATCCCAAAGAGTCACTTTCATAGATGAAAACCTTATTTTGGGGGACATGGAGCACAATTGTCCCCACTACATTATAATGGATATGGGCAGATTCAGACTTTCTAGGGTTCTTATTGATCTAGGTGAATTAGTGAATATTATGAGTCTAAAGACCCTTGCTTACTTGAGGATTGACATCTCTACACTCCAAGAAGATTGGATGATGTTGAAAGGATTCAATGAACAAGGCGAGAGGGCTTTAGGTTCCTTAGTATTACCTTTGGAAATAGGTGATTTGAAGACTAAAGACAAGCTCTATATCATTGATTTGAATACTTCATTCACTACTTTCTCGGTAGTCCTTGGATACATCAGAACAAGATGATTCCATCCTCCCTTCATCAGTGCATCAGGTTCAGAAGGGATGGGATTGAGTACCATGTCAAAGGAGATGAAAAGCCATTTTAAATTAGAGAGGTGGAGATATATGAAGATGCGACCTACTATCTTCCTCAAAACACCTTTTCTCGTGAACTTGGTCAAAATGTAAATGCAAAAGAAAGAGAAAAAGAAGAAAAAGAAAAAGAAAAAAAATGAAAATACAAGTGAACGAGAAAAGGACGTCAAGGAAGAAGTAGAGCCGCATGTCACATTCCATCCACAGTTCATTCCACCATATGAACATATGGGTAGGATGACTTGACCTCCACGAAAAGGTAGAGGTAAATACAGAGGCAATTCTAGAGGTGGAAGACCCCCTAGTTAGTAGCCAGCCAACAGGGGTTATGTTCCAATTCACATGAGTACCCATACTATTCACAAAGACTTGAAATCCAGCACGGAGGATGAGTCTAATTTGATTAACATACCGACCAACCCCTCTCAATGGGTTTCATTGGAGGTGACACTCGAGCTAGAAAGTGATGAATACCAGGCCTCCAAGCAAATCATAAATGTATTCAAATCAAGTTTATGTGAAACTATGAGGAAACAGTTAGGAAACTTAGCTCTAACCTCACTTTCCTCTCAAAATGTTAAAAGTTTAGTAGTTAAGGAAGCCCCTTAGTCTTCCATGAATTTCAAGCCAAAGAGATTCCTATTAGGATCATCATCCTCAAGTCTAGGAGTTGATGTAGAACTTAAGGATAATTCATTTAAAGAATTAATGGAATTACCTTTTGATTGGTACTCACCTTGTATTCTTAATCTTGCAAAGAAAGGTTTGATTCCTTATACATGGTCCAAGAATAGGCCAGAGTACTTTGAGAAGCTGTGGAACAATAGAGGCAGGGATGCATAATCAAGATCAGGACTAGGATTCAGTACAGTGGGTCCAGTTGATAACGATGATTACTATTTAGTTATTACCAATCATCTGGAATTTGATAGGTTCTTCTCAAACCACACTAACTCTTATGAGGAAGTGTGCTTAGAAACTTTAAATGACCCAGATGATCTCCAAATCAAAGATGCACTGCCAAAATTTGAAGCAAAAATCCAATCAATAATAGACAAGCTCAAAGAAATCAACCTTAGGACAGAAGAAAATCCATGCCAAACATACATCAGTTCGTTGCTGAATGAAGAAGAAACTAATGACTTATTAGGCTATTGATTGAGTTTAAGGACTGCTTTGCATGGATCTATGAAGAGATGCCCGGATTATCTCCTGACGTAGCAGTCCATAAACTAACAATAGACCCTAATGCTAACCTTATCAAGCAAGCTCCTAGATGCATGCAATTAGAAATTGAATAACATGCCATTTCTGAAGTCAAGAAACTAATCGATGCTAGTTTTATCAGGGAAGAAAAATACTCTATCAGGTTAGTCAGTGTCATACTAATTGAGAAAAAAATGGCTAAATTGCATATGCGTCAATTTCAGGGACTTAAATAAGGCATGTCCTAAGAATGAGTTTCTTCTTCCTATACCAGAATTAGTGGTGGACATCGCCTCGTCTTAAGAAATATTCTCCTTCATGAATGGGTCATCTAGCTACAACCAATTCAAGATGGCCCCCGAGGATGAAAGAAACACTACTTTTTGAACTCCGATCAGAATCTATTGTTATAAGGTCATGCCTTTCAGCCTTAAAAATTCTGGTGCTACATACCAATGAGCCATGACTCAGATCTTCAATGAACTCATTCATCATCAAGTTGAGTGCTATGTCGATGATTTAGTAGTCAAAATGAAAGAAAAGGAAGACCATCTTTTTGACATGAGTAGTTTCAAACGATTAAGACAATATAACCTCAAAATGAATCCCCTGAAGTGTGCATTCAGAGTAGCTTCAGGGAAGTTTCTTGGGTTTGTTGTCTGACACTGGGGAATAAAGATAGATCCAAAAAAGATCAAAGCTATATTAGAAATGCCACCACCTAAAAGTTTAACTCAACTCATATCTTTCTAAGGGCGGTTGGCGTATCTAAGATGTTTTATCTCCAACCTATCGAGAAGATGTAAGCCATTTTCATCACTTGTCAAAAAGGATGCCAAGTGCAAGTGGGATGATAAGTGTCAGCATGCCTTTGATGATATCAAGCAGTATTTGGTAAAGCCGTCAGTTCTAGCAGCTCCTATCCCAGGTAGACCACTCATCCACTACACTGCTGCATTAGACGACTCTCTCGGTGCTTCGTTGGCCAAGTTAATGATGAAGGGAAGAAGAGTGCTCTCTATTACCTCAGCTGTCGTCTAATTCTTATTGAAATAAACTACCCACCTATTGAGAAATACTGCTTAGCTTTAATCTTTGAATATCAAAAGCTATGACACTATATACTTTCTCATAAGGTGAACTTGATTTCAAGAATCAATCCACTGTAGTATCTCATGACACGGCCAATGCTATCCGGATGTTTGGCATGTTGGTCAATGATTCTCTTGCAATTTGATATCACATTTGTACCCCTCCGTGTGGTGAATGGATAAGCACTAGCAAATTTCTTAGCAGCACACCCACTTCCTGTAGATTTTCCACTTAGTGATGATCCCCTGACAAAAAAATCATGAATTTAGGAGAGGTTGACAATCATCGTTGTAAGATGTATTTTGATGGTGCAACTTCCTTTTAAAAAGGAGAATAACCATGATTTACTCTTCTAGGAAAGGTAGGGGTAGGAATAGTTATCTTAACTCCACACAACAATGTGATGAGATTCTCACACTATCTCTCTAATCCCTGCACTAACAATGAAGCCGAGTATGAGGCTTTGATTGTCGGTATGAAGTTTGCTATTAAAGTGTGTGTCAAAAGCATCAATATCTATGGAGATTCTTAGTTGGTCATCAACCATATTTTTGGGTCCTACAAGGTTTTCAAACATAAGCTTTGTCACTACCACGAGTATACCATGAAGCAGTTGGCCCAAATCCTAAGGTCACCATCTACAAGGTCCCTCGAGGAGAGAACACAATAGTAGATGCTTTGGCCAAACTTTCCAAAGAATTAACATGTTTGAAAGATGATTCCATTCTAATAAGGGTCTAAAATAGACAAGTCCTATCCCATATTGATGTAAAACAGATCGAGAGACTTTCTCTGGAAGGGGAGGTTGATGTTGCCAATAAAGATGTGGAGCTGGATTGGAGGCAACCATTCATAGATTACTTGAACACTAGAAAACTACCTCAGAAGAAGTCACAAGCCCATCAGATGAAACATAGAGCTCTCTCCTATGCTCTCATGGATGGCACTTTATACCGGTGGTCTTTTGATCAAATGTGGTTACGATGTTTGACAAACACGAAGCCCGTAGGATCGTGACCAAGGTACATTCAGGTCTATGTGGAGCGCATCAATCCAGTCGAAGATGAAAGCAAAGATCAAGAGACTAGGATACTACTGGTTTTTGATGATTACAGAATGCATGAATGTGGCTAGGAGATGACATCAATGTCAGGTATACGGTGTGGTCCTATATCAGCCACCCAACATTTTTCTTCTTCCTTTAGCCTCATGGCCATTTGAGTGTTGGGGTACCGACATAGTGGGTACTATTGATCCTCCTTCTTCCAAGGGTCATCAATTCATCTTAACTACCATCGACTACTTTTCTAAGTGGATGAAGGCAATCCCACCCATAGAGGTCACAGCTCAGCATAGCTCTAGTTTTTCAAGAACCATATCATATATAGGTTCGGGGTGCCTTAACGAATTATATCCGATAATGGTACTGCATTCAGGAGCACCAAGATCAATAACTTTTCCAGAAGACATAGTATAGATTGGAGATACTCCACCATCTACTATCCCAGGGAAAATGGCCTAGTAGAAGCATTCAACAAAACTCTTATCCAAATATTAAAGAAGACACTCAACACTAACAAGCGATAGTGGCATGAGCAGTTGGTTGAAGCTTTGTGGGCATACCGTACCATATACAGAACTCCAACTCAATCTACCCTATTTTAATTTGTATATGGGTCTGAAGTTGTTCTACCCTTAGAAGTTTAACTCCCATCACTAAGGATAGCAATGAGCAGCAAGATCACTATAGAGAAAAATGTAAAGTTGCGGTTAGAAGAGCATGAAGGTTTGGAGGAGAGATGTCTGCAGGCATGCCAGAACCTCAAGTTGTACAAGGCCAAATTGATTCAAGCTCATAACAAGCTGGTCCACCCTAGAACTTTTCAAATAGGAGAGCTTGTCTTAGTTCTAAAGAGACCAATTTTTTCTCGTCAAAAAATGGGAGGTAAGTTTGAACACACTTGGGAAGGCCCTTTTGTCATAGAAAAGGCCTACCAAGGAGGATCTTATCAGCTTATTGATTGTAAAGGGGAACACCAGATGCTTCCAATTAATGGGCTCTATTTGAAGAAATAATACCATAAAAACATGTTTGAAAATAATTATCATCAAAAGAACAAAATTTCATTCCAAATCATCAAAATCATCTTTTTATTCGAAGCGTAGTTTTCTTGTCTTGTGAATCTACCACGATATGTTTAGACTAGGTGTAAGAGAACCCAAGAGACATCCTATCCCACTTTCATAATACAAACACAATCAAACACAATTCCCCAGTGCTACTAGAATAGGTGTGAGAGACCCAAGAGGCATCATATTTTGAGTAGCACAACTAAGTTAGGTGTGAGAGAACCCAAGCGACATCCTTTTTTGGTGGGATCACAACTACCATTCATGGCACCATTTCATCAACTCCTCAGCGTGTTTTAGGATAGGTGTAAGAGAATCCGAGGCATCCTATTCCTTCTAAGATAAACACAAAAAGTAAACATATATATTTTATCTCGAGCTATTTTGATGTGGGAGCAAGCCCCCTGTGGTACTCACTCATTAGTTGCTCTAGGTTGGGCTGATATACTACCTTGCTAGTATGTCACCCTAGTGGTCACTTGTCCAGAAGATGTGATTCCCCATGCTTTCTTCCTGACATGACCATTGCAAACCAACGGGCGCCTTGTTAGTTTGGTAGACTTCACTGTCCAGCCAATAAGCTACCTTATGTTAATTTTGTTTAAGAAGATGTAGTCCCCACACATTCTTCTTGAACTAATCATCATGTACTAACTAGGTTGAGTATATTTGAGGCTTAGGATAAGGCCCCTAGAGGCTCCTCTCCTCTTAACCACTCTTGAGTTGATATAAGTCCCCCAGTGAAACTCACTCAGTAGTCGCCCTAGGTCAGATAACACCTATTGAGCCAAAAATAGACTGTCCCAACAATTAGTTCTGCCATAGGAGGATGTGAGTCCCGATGCTTTCTTCTTAGGCTGATTATTACAAACTAATGGGCACCTTAGGTTGGTTGATGTTCGCTATGTTGACAGTGACTCACCCGGTGGATACAACACTCTTGGCAGATGTGAGTGCCCGCGCATTCTCCTTAAGTTGGCCACCAAATACGTATGCAAATTATCTTCTCCAGGGTTTTGGATCAAGCCCTTAACAGCCCCTTTCCCTGTGGGCACTCTACTTGGATCACGTCCTTTGTGACACCATTTAGACACTACCCGGGTTACTCCTGGATTGGACAGTTCCCCTTTCTTAGTAGCCACCCCTGTGGTTGGAGAATTTGTTCAGCGGATGCCCAGATTCTCCCTTGGTTCAGTAAAATTGAGATAGGTCTAGGTTAATATAAGCTTTTTCTATGTATGATCCCTTGCAAACAAACAAGGTCCATGATAAACAAATAAAATAAACAAACAAATCTATTTGCTTGTGGATTAACAATTCAAGCCCCCAGTGGCCTCTTTCTAAAGCAGACATCCTATCTTTAGGGCAGTGTCATCAGAACTCCTTACAGGAATTGCTTGACTGTGCTTGAGTTGAGATAAGTCCCTGGGTCAGCTCTCTCTCTGTAGTCGCCCTTAGGCCGGGTTCAATCTATTTTTTCATAAATAGGTTGCCTCCGTAATAATTTTGCTTTGGGAGATGTATGTCTACTATGCATTCTTTCTAGAATGACTATCACAAACTAACGGGCAGCCCTAGGTCGGGTGACATGTTACCTCACTAATGTGTCACCCTAGTGGTCTTTTATTCAGGAAATATGTGAGTCCCTGTGCTTTCATCCCTGAATTAACCATTTCAAATCAAAAGACACCCCTTTGGTTGGATAGTTCTCCCCTCAGCCGAGAAGCTACTCCCTTTGGATTGGTAAATTTGAAGTAGATCAAGGCCAACACGGCCCCTACTTAGTGCAGTTCATCGCAAAATGATGGGATCGATCAGAAATAATTAAAAAATAAAATTAATATTGACTATCGTTGAGCTGATTTAAGTCTCCCAAAGGCATTCACTCAATAATCAGCCCTAGATCGGGTTCGATTTGTTGCACAAGCAACCGATCACCCTAGTGGTTCCTTATTTTGGAAGATGTGAGTCCCCGCACTTTCTTCTTAACTTGACCATTGTAAATCAAAAGGAAATCCCTTTGGTTGGATAGTCCTACTATGTGGTTGGTATACTACCCCTTTGGATTGATAAATCTGAAGTAGACCAAGGCCAACATAGCTCCTACTTAGTGCAGTCCATCACAAACCAATGGGATCCATCAAAATAACTAAAAAATGAAATTAAGAGTTCCTTAGTCTTAAGACACTTCTAGTGATTAGGTGAACACTCAACCTAACCCTAGAGACTCATAAGAGTTAGCCATAGGAATAGGTCATGCACTAGGGGTATTAGGAAAACATGCCTACCCTAAAATCACTCCTTTCTTTCAAATCAACTTCAAATTCAAATCAACTTCAAATCCAAATCAACTCCAAACTCAAATCAACTTCAAATTCAAATCAACCTCAAATTCAAATCAACTTCAAATTCAAATCAACTTCAAATCCAAATCAACTTCAAACACAAATCAACTTCAAATCCAAATCAACTTCAAATTCAAATCAACTTCAATTCGAAATCAAGGCTTTAATTAATTCCAATTGATTTTCTCAAATTCAAATTAATTCCAAATAATTGAAATCCATGATCAATTCCAAATCTAAAATCTTTTCTAAGCCTTTGATTTCATCTTATGGACTTAGCTCAAATCAAATACAAATCATTCCAAATTCAAAAGATTTTCTCATAACCCATTTATATTCTCATTTATATTCATAAATTTAAATGAAATATAAATTCAAATACTCAAAACCAAATTCAAAACTCAAACCAAAATCTAGCCTAAATCCAACCTAAACTCTTTCAAGTCAAATTCTTGAACTTAACCAAATCAAACTCAAATCAATCCAAACCTTTGGATTTTCTCTTCAAACAATCAATCCTTCAATCATTAAACCAAATTCAAAAATAAACTTCAATCATCAAACCAGAACTAAATTCAAAACTCAAACCCAAATCAAACTCATGTTCATCCATTGAACTTGAAATTATCAAATTAATCAAAACTCATTTGACCCCAAATCACTTGCAATTGGATTTATATTTCAATCATAAGTCCATATGTGAGTTCAATCAAACTTGACTCAAGTCTTGGTCAAGTTAATTGACCCACTTAGGCTCACTTTACCCAAAGAGATCTAAAACACTTTTTGAGGCAAATTCTAATCCTACCCATAATTGGATTGAACTAAGCCCATCTAAGCCTAACATTATGAGAAACAGACATCATAAGATGATCAATCACTCAAATTGGGCTAAACCAAGTCAAACCTAGCCTTTGACCAAGTCAACACTTAACCAAAATGAAATCCAAATTAGCCAAAATCTAATATAAGACAAATTGATTAAAACCATTGGTCAAAACCAATCCATGATCAATGATTGAACTTGACCAAGTCATCATTTGAGACAAACCTAGCCTAATTGGCCACTTGACCCAAGTTGACCCAAGTTGACCTAAAAGTCAAAATGTGTCAAATCTTGATCTAAGCCAAATTGATTGTAACCAATGGGTCAAATTTATTCTAAATCACTTGTTGAACTTGACCAAAGCCTCAATTGGCAAACTAAACCCAACCTAGCCCAATTGACTGTGAACCCAACTTGACCTAAAAGGTCAAATCAACTTGAAACTTAACCAAACCAAAATTGATTAAAGCTAAAGCTTACAAAACATTTCAAATGAACAACCAAGCCTAAACCAACCCATGACCTAACCCAACTGGGTCAAATGGGTTAAATTGGTCAACTTGACCCATTTGACCTAAGTAACTCAAATGAACCAAAACCAAATATAAATCAAATTGAACCAAACCAATGGTACCAAACCACTCCAAATGATCATTTGAACTTCACCTAACCTATGGTTTGACCTAATTTGGCCAATTGGTCAACTTGACCCAAGTTGACCCATTTTGACCTAAATGGGTCAACTTGAGCCAAATCATATCAAATAAACTCCAAATTCATTGAAAATTGGCACAACCCATTTTTCAATCATTTCAATTCTGCCTAAATCAAAATCAAGGCCAAATTACTATTTTACCCTTGAGTCAAAGGGTAACCTATGGACAAATCCACTTGGAATTTATTCAAATCCTTTTCATGGCCACTTGGCATCCTCCTAATGGACCATTTGGATACCAAGGGAGGTGGTGCACATGACCCAATGGGTTTGGGTCAGCCAAATCCAACCCAAGGACAAAATCAACCACTCCACTCAAAATTCTCCACATGGATCACCTCCCACACTCATATTAGCCCATGTGCACCTCCACACTACCACTCCTCTGCCAAAATCAAACCACGTGGATCTCCTAACAACCTAAACAACCAATTAAATCTCATCAATTTGATCAAAATGATAAGGCAAGCTTTGAACATTCGATCCAAGTAGGGGGAGATATACTCCCCCTCATTTCCACTCAAACCAAGTCGATTGCATTCGATTGAGCTCAGAGGATCGAAGCACCCACAAGCTTCCCTAAGCATAATCCAAATTAGGACATGTGGACTTGGTTACCCATGTGTGGGGTGTTAAGTCCAACTTATTCATATGCATGCTTGGGATGTGTGGTGTAATTAACTAATTTCTATTTTACAGGTTTTAGTTAAATTTACTTTTCTCATTTTCATGTAATTTTTGCAATTAATATTTGGAATGAATGTTATGGGGGATTAGGATGAACATTGGCCATAAGACTATGTCTTATGCACCATGTGAAGCTTTGGAGCAAACACATCTCAACTAACCAAAAGAAGAGAAGAAAGAAGAAAGAAAGAAAGAAAGAAATGAAGAATGAAGAAAGAGGAATGAAGAGCCCCTCCCATAACATGAATTACATTTTTTATTATAATTAATTCATTTCTAATATGGGTTGTATAAGGGTAGAGCTCGGCTACCCATTTCTTTTTGGGTTTATGCGGTGGAGCCCGACCACAAATGCCTTTTATTCTTTTGCATTAACTTTATAAAATTGTTTGATGTTTGTTTAGCTTGTGCATTAAGATGGCATGTTTTTTCTTGTTTCTTCCTTGCTTTGATGAATGGCCTGGATGCGATTAGGCTCTTAGGGAAAAATACATTTTCTATCTAATTAATCAACTCAAAATTAAAAATTAATAGCTCATAACCTCACCTAAAGCCTAGGTTATAAATCAAGATAAAAGATTTAGCAACCCCTTAGCTAGATGTTGTATGCTTCATATCATGCATAAAAAGCATCTTGCTTCACTCTTGCTTATGGAGGGTTTCCACCTTTGCCAAGGAACTTTGCTTGACCTTTGAGAGCCATGGTGGAAACACACCTCCTTCTTGTTGATTTTGGCCCATAAATAATTTCTCATGTATCAGGCATATGGATCCCATAGCCTGTGTCAAATAAATTGTCCAAAAATAAAAATAAAACTTAACAAAATTTTGCATTAGATTTAAGTCATTATTCATGCCCTACATGATCTAGTCTCTTAGGGAGTGTGTTTAAGGACTTAATCTCTTTCTAAATAAATAATAGCATGGCTATCTTGCAAATGCATAAGACTTGCCTACATGTATTTAAAATCGTAGGAGGAGTTAGTTGGCAGCTACCCCAGTTGTAAGTCTAATAGTCGGGTGATTTATCCTCGCTTATGGAGGTAAACCATATACTCATTTTTTTCTTAAATTTAGGTCATGCCTTGGCCCTCGCCAAAGCTCCCTAGATTTAGGTTGAGTTGTTACTTCCCTTTGTGGGCTACAAGCATAAATCATCATCTCTTAGGCATTTTCATGACCTTGTATTGTGGAATTATATGCCCCAGATTTATAATAAAATTTAACTCAAACAACTAACTCTCTTCAAATTTCAAAAATATAAAGCCCAACCATAGGATAGAGTTGGTAGAAAAAAATTTTCTATAAGGGAGTCAGCTTTTAAATCTATGGGGAGAAAAAAAAGAGGAACCCTTACAAAAATTTGTCTTGGTAAGGCGTCATGAAGATCCGCAGATGTACTTATTCAGGTGATTGGATACGTCATCAAGGTACAGTGTACTATCTCAAAAGATAGAAGTCACTACCCTTTAATGGAACCAATCACCTCAATAAGGACTCTTAAGGATGATGGGTCTACATATGTACCAGAGATTCTTTCTCTATTTTATATGGAAAATTAAAGCAGGGTTTATTTTAAATCGGGTTTGTTAAGTTTCCTACATAGGCAAGCCCCCATAGTTAATTACATTCTAAGGGATGGCATCCCTTAGGAAAACTCTTGATTAAGATAAATGATCATTATCTTTGAAGATTTCAATAGGGAAGGACTATCAATTGATTGATTTATATTTTAAGTTCTAATGAGATTGATCAAAAGAGGGAGTTATTATTGAAGCCAAAATGGGAAATAAGTAGGAGATGCTCACGATGCTAGGAAACCTAGCGAGCATCTCAAACTATCCTATAGTTGGGCTTTAAATTTTTGAAATTGATTTAGTTTGTTTGAGTTGCATTTTTCATTAGAATTTTAGGACTTAAGATTCCTTAACACAAGATTAAGGAAATGCCTAAGAGGTGAGGAATTATGCTTATGGCCCACAAACGGGAGAAGCAACCTCAGAACCTAAATTTAGGGAGCTTCGGTGAGGGCCAGAAGCACAACCTAAATCTAAGGAAAAAATGAGTATTTGGTTTGCCTTCAAAAAAAAGGACAAACCACCCGACAGCTTGGACTTACAATCACCTGGGACTGGTCGCCAACTAACTCTTCCTACAATTTTAAATACATGTAGGCAAACTTTTATGCTTATGCAAGATAGCTGGACTATTGTTATTTAGAAAGAGACTAAGTCCTTAAACTCTCTCCCTAAAGATACTATATCATGAAAAGGTACATGCTTCAAATGACCTAAATCTAATGCATTTCAAATTTCATTTTATTTTTATTTTTGGACAATCATTTTGACTTAGGCTAATAGGATTTTTATGACTAATGCATGAGAAATTAGATTATTGGCCAAAATCTGTGAGAAGGAAGGAGGTGAGTTTCCACCACGGCTCTCATAGGTCAAGCCGGGTTCTCTGGCAAAAGTAAAAGTCCTCCAATCAAGAGTGAAATAAGATGCATTTGTGCATGATATTATAAAGAAATGTTCATCCTACTAAGGGGTTGCTAATTCTTTTATCTTGATTTTAAACCTAAGCTTTAGGTGAGGTTATGAGTTATTTAATTTGAATTTGAATTGTTAAGTTTGGTAAAATATTTATTTTTCCCTAAAGAGCCTAATCCACATCCAGGCCATACATAAAGAAAGGAAGAAACTAGGAAAATCATGCCATTTAATGCAAAAGCTAAACAAATCATCAATCAATTTATAAAGCTTATCATAAAAAGAATAAATGGTCGTTTGTGGTCGGGCACCACCGTACAAACCCGAAAATATCAAATATGGGTAGTCGAGCTCTACCCTTATTCAACTTGGATTACAAATGAATTAAATTACAATTTAATCAAAGGAATTCATTTTTATGGGAGTCTTCAAGTTTTATTCTTCTTTCATCTTTCTTCTTTCTTTCTTCTTCTTCTTTCTTCATTTTCTTTTGGTTCCTCCTTTGGATGGTTGGTAGTTAGATGCTCCAAGGCTTCACATGGTGCATAAGATAGGATCTTATGACCAATGCTCATCCTAATCCCCATAGCAATCCTTCCAAAATCCTAAATATATAAATTTTTACATGAAAAAGAAAAGTAGAAATCTAACTAACACATGTAAAATTAAGGTTAGTTAAATCTCACCACACAAATTATAAGCATGTATATTAGACTTATCACCCCACACATGGGTGACTAAGTCTACCTGAACTATGGATTATGTAAAGGGGTATAAGCACCTGCAAGCAAGAAGCATTTATATTTTTATTTATGATAGCTCCCCTTAAGCACAATCCTTTGCGAGAAATCGTTCAGTTACACGTATTGCTCATTCATCTCTGAGCATACACCCTAACATCCAGTCTAAACATATATCAAAAAAAATAAATATGACATCAAACCATGCAAAACCTAAGGCTAGAAGTGGTGACTTAGGCTAATGTGTGTGCTTTGAAGGTTTGTGTGGTATGCTTAGCTATGCCTTTAGGTTTAAATTATCTAAGTGTGAAGAACATGTTCAACTTAGAGGAAGGTTTCATTTAAGTTGTTTAAGTGTTTTGGGTTATTTTTAATTCATGTTTTAATTTGGTTTAAGTGTCACCGACAATTAATTACTAAGTTATGAAGTGAGAGAAAGAGAAGAGAACTTCTCTTTCCTTCCCTAACCTTAAGTAATTTTCTAAAGTAGGCTCATATTTTAGTTTCATTTAGGTGAAGGTTTTGATTACATATTTTAATCAATCCTATGTTTAGACAAACTCTAAACAAACCTATTCAAAAAGAAAGGCATTTTACGATTAAATGAAATGAATAAAAATTCACATAACACATATTACTTCATTTCTTTCCCAACATATATAACATGCATATGGATGGACCCTAGTACATGCAAATGAGAGTAGTTAACACACTTTATGATGTATGATAAGTAATCCATTTAAGAAAATTTAGAAGTTGAATATGCATGATTTTTCTTAAGTAGAAAAGGTTTTCCTTATCCAAAATTTCACATACATGCATGAAAGTAAGAAAGGCATAAGTGAGTACATCACCATTGTTAACCGACATTGCTTCGTTCAGTTACGTATTGCTACCGAGGGTTCGCCATAACCTCTGGGTTGTCGGACTACTTTCTTATTTCCTTAAAACAAACATATAAAAGAAATAAAATGAAAAAGGAATATGCAAAATTTGTTTAATAGATTTGTTTTGTTTATGCAATTTATGCATGCAACTATAAGAAACCCCTCTTAGGTGAGGGCATAGGGATGAATAGGATATGAAATTAGGTGAGCATTAGGTCCTTTTCAAATGAACCTTATATCTCACCAAAATTCCTATTCAAAACTATGGCAACATAGGAAAGAAAGGAAGCCTATACTAAGAATACCTTTATAATACTTCACATGCAAGCTTATAATTAAGATATGAATAATACACTTTCAGATTTGATATTTTATTTATAAATTTTGAAAATACTTTGGATTTAGTAGTGATAATAGCCACTCATATTTTACTTTAGCCAACACATGCACATTTGACCTAAAGTAAACAATTTCATTTTAAAATTTGAAACATGAAATTATGAATTCATGAATCACATGAAATACAACTTAACATGTTGGGAAAGATCCAAAGCAATGAAAACATGTAAAAAAACTCACTTTACTTGAATTCTAAAGACATTCTTAAAGAATAAGAAAATTTAGAATAAATCAAAGTGAAGTTCAAAATGATTTTTGTTTGGTTTAAAATTTGATTTAATTTTGAAAAGGTGAGATGAGTTTATTGTTCCTAACCCATTCCCACATGTGTTTTGTATTTTTTTTAATTTTCAGATAATTAAATCCATTTTTAAGCATTGATTAGGTTAATGTATGAATTAAGTGGCTTAATTAACCCTTACCTACACCACCTTAGAAAAATCAACTAAGTAATTATGAGCCAATGAGATGACATAAAACCCACAAGGAATTTAAATTTCCTATGCACCTAATAATGAAAAGGCCTAATGCAATTTTGCTCGCAATTAAAAGTTAATTAAACTAAGGGATTTAGCTTAAGTACTTTTAAATCACCTTTTCACACATGTGAATTGGACTTTAATTTATTTAATTAAACTTAGGCTATTAAATACCTAAGCATCTACCCAAGGTAGATTAATTAAGTTCTGAAACTTTTTAGAATTTTTGAAAATTGATTAAAGGGATAATTATTGAATTAACCTTTAATTATGAGGGGATTAAGGAAAGAAAAGGGGGTTTAGGGAATAGCTTAGGGGAAATGCCATAAAATTATTCCATAAAATCTCTACTCACTGGATCTAACCTTAATCAAACTTAATCATAGGATAAATCCACTAATCACACCTTAATTACCCTTAATTACATGAAAAGGTTAATTAGGGAATGAACTAGCAATTTTCCCAATTGAACCCTCAATAAATCTCAAGAAAATTAGGGAAAGCAGAGGTCATCCCCTAAAATGAACCCTAGAAGTTTGAGATTAATTGATGAACTAATTAAAGGATAATTAGCTAATTAAGATTCCCAAAGAAACCCAAATTCAGAGAAAGGAGTAATTAAAAATCCATTGAAACCATTTTTGAAATATTCTAGATGAAAGTATCATTCCATAGCATTTTTTTATTTTTTTATTTTTCTATGAAGAGTTATGAATTTTAGAAGTTTTGTGGATTAATTAGGAATTTATTAGGCTTTTAACTAATCCCTACTTAATCCTTAGCTCATGACGCGATGCGTGGCAGCATCGGTCAGCACACTTTACATGCATCTCGCTGTGAGGGTGTGACTTAAATGTCACATCCCAAATGGTGGCAGTGGCGCACGCGCTAATATCCTCGGCCATCCGATCAAAGATCAGATGACTAAGGATTCACCTGCAGTTTTAAAAGGATAATGGATTTACTAAATGTGCTAAATAATCTCAGCTATTCATCTAAAATGTGCTGATAGATGATTGAGATGAGCTAAGTTCTTTCCTGAGGATCAATGGAGACTTTCCATGATTTGAGGGGAGATCCGAGCTCGATCTAGCGTGGAATCATACAAAACTTAACCCACACCATCTAGAGAAATAGAGCGGCCAATCCAACAGTGGATTTCTCATGCCATGAATATTTCTTTCACAAAGGACCAACACCTATCAAGCTAGTGGTCAGAAAATTCCATACCTCACCGGTGCTCGAGATCGATGAGGTAGCTTCGTCTGGTGGAGATGAAGCCCTATTGAAATTCCTAGGCCTTGGCATTGAGTGGATCAATGGGTAGACCAACACCACTTCACTTGAGCTTTGACTTTGATTGAATTGATCCTCTCCTTGCTATGGGAACTTCAATCAGGGCTTGGAAAAGTTTGACTTGACCCTTTGATGGAGTGTGCAAGAGGAATTGGATTAAGATCAAGTATAGAGGAAGTTGGCTAATGAATTGATCTCCTTTGTTTTGCACTATGCAAAGCTGAGAATTAGGGAATTCAAATCCTATTTAAGAAGCTTAGGAATGCTCTGAGATAGTTTCTTTGGGTTCCTAGGCTCCAATCCATAGGGAGTGAATTGAAATTTCATTAAATCAGGGAGAGTATATCTCCCCCTATGGTAATTGGATGATCAAACCATTCCTTGCTATTTTGATCCAATTGGCCAAATTGGAGAGGTTTTTTTGATGGTTTTGAGTGTGCACATGGTTGGTTTGATCCCTTGAGTGGATTGTAAACTTTCCATGTGCTAAATTTGAGCTTAGGAGGGAATTTGAAAACTCAATTTCAAGCTATGTGGTCGGGTTTGCTCTATGGGCCAAATGGGCTGACCCAAACCCATTGGGTTGGGTGCACCACTCATCACTAAGTCCCCTTGAGCTTTTAAGAAAGCATCAAGTGATTGTGAAGAGGGTATGATAAAAATACCCATGGGCTAGGCCAAAATTTGTTCTATGGCCTAGAGGTAAAATGGTCATTTTTCTATTTTTTCATTTTAGACATGTTAGGTATGTGTAGAAACTAGGTTTGGCCAAGTTTCATTGGATTTGGAATCCATTTGATAGGGTTTGTCTCAAGTTAACCTATTTAGGTCAAAATGGGTCAACTTGGGTCAAACCAAAGGTTGGGTCAAGTTCATATGACCATTTGAAATATTTTGGTGCCTTTGGTTTGGTTCAATTTGGTATAGATTTGGTTTTGGCTCATATGACTTCATTTAGGTCAAATGGGTCAAGTTGACCTATTTGACCCATTTGACCTATTTGAGGTAGGTCAAGGGTAGGTTTAGGCTAGGTTAGTCATATGGAGTGAATTGGTATCTTTGTTTTCAATCAATTTGGGTTAGGTTCAATTTTGGCTCAACATGACCCCTTTAGGTCATGTTGGGTCTAAGGTCAATTGGGCTAGGTTGGGTCTAGTTGGCCAATTGAGGCTTTGGTCAAGTTCCACAAGTGATTTGGAATGGACTTGACCCATTGGTTTCAATCAATTTGGCTTTGATCAAGTTTTGACACATTTTGGCCCTTTAAGTCAAAATGGGTCAATTTGGGTCAAGTGGGCCAATTGGGCTAGGTTAGGCTAAAATGTTGGGTTGGTCAAGTTCAAACATAAGTCATGAGTGAACTTAGATCAATGGTTTCAATCAATTTAGCCTATGGTGGAATTTGGCTATGTTAAGTTTCATTTTAGGTTAAGTGTTGACTTGGTCAACCCTTATGTTTGACTTGGTTTGACCCAATTTGATTGATTGATCATCCCATGATGATTGTTGATCATGATGAGAGTGATATATGAGTTTGGTTCAATCCAATTTGGTTAGGATCAAAAGTTGGCTCATAAGGGTACTTTAGGTCACTTTGGGTCAAGTGAGCCTAAGTGGGTCAAATGGCTTAGTCAATGCTTGATTTGAAGTTGATTGATCTTGTATATGGACTTATGATCGAAATATAAATCCTTTTACAAGTGGTTTGAAGTCAAATGGATTTTGATCCATTTGAAAATTTCATATTCAAAGGAAGAATATGAAGGGGGTCTTGGGTTTGATTTTTGATTTAGGTTTTGATTGAGTGATTGAAGTTTGGAATTATATATGGACTCATGATTGTAGGTTTGATTGAACCATGAGAGAAAATCAAGAGTTTGGCTTGATTTGAAAGTGATTTGGCTAAGTTCAAGATTTTGACTTGAAAGGCTCATATTGGATTTTGAGTGGATTTGAGTTTGATTTTTGGAATGGTTTTGATTGTTTGAATTTATAATTCATTTATACATGTGAATATAAATGAGAATATAAATTGATCATGAGAAAATTTCAAAAATTTGAAAGAGTTTAATCATGATTTAGGTTAAATCCATTAAAGGGAATTTAAGGGATTTAAGAAAATTTTTAATTTGAAATTTAATTTTTGAATTATATTTGATTGATTTATATTTATAATTCATTTATATATGAGAATATAAATGAGAATATAAATAAGTTTTGAGAAAATCCCATGATTTTGAAATGGTTTGATCAAAGTTTAGGTTAAATCCATTAATGGAAAATTAAAGGATTTAAGGGAATTTCAAGGATTTTAAATTTGGAATTTAATTTGAGGGTTTGATTTGATTGAGTTATATTTATATTTCATTTATATATGAAATTATAAATGAGGATATAAATAAGTTTTGAGAAAATCCCATGGGTTTGAATGGGTTTGAATGGGTTTGATCAAAGTTTAGAGTTGATTTTTGCTAAGTCCTTTAATGGAAAATTAAAGGGACTTAAGAAAATTTTCATGAATTGATTTAGAATTTTGAATTTGATTTGATAGGTTTGAATTTATATTTTAATTATATATGTAAATATAATTTAAAATATAAATGGATCATGAGAAAATCTTAAAGATTTGGATAGGTTTGAATCATGATTTTGGCTAAGTCCTTAAGAATAGGTTAAGGACTTAGGAAATTTGAACTTATGAATTTTTGATGGATTTTGATCATGGGTTTCAATCATGGATTTCAATCATGGATCTCAATCATGGAATTGAATCATGGAATTGATTTGAGTTTTGGAGAAAATCAAATAGAATTTATTTGGAGTTTGACTTGAAAGAAGGGAAGTGAGAATGGCTTAAGCTAAGGGTGGGAGATTTTCCTAACACGCCTAAGACATGACCTATTCCTACGGCTAACTCTTCTAAGTCTTCTAGGGCAAGGGGAGTGTCTACCTAATCACTAGATGTGTCTTAAGACTAAGGAACTCTTAAAGTCTAAGAGAAGTCCTATCTATAAGATGGAGGGGTTGAGAGCTCATCCTAAAAATGAGGTCAACAAAGGGAGCCCAATAGGTGTGGTGTGACTGACAAGGAACACCACACATATTGGTGTTGACTGAAATGATCAACAACACTAAGAAATCACAAGCACTAATAGAAACAATCTATCCTTAACCTAAGGAAAAGAAAGAATCTAGAGCTTAGTGCAATGTGGCTCTACTTATGTCTAAGACATAAGAGAGAGGGAAGAAACCATTAAGGGATAGAGTGTGAACCTTCCACTAGGGAAGTAGGTTCAAGTCATCTACATGGAGATGAAAGATTTGATTTGAATTGAATCTCACTAAGGAGAGATCTCCACTGGGGGAGAGGGTTGAATTTATTTTAATTTTTGTTAGGTTTGAATTTTTAGAATTAACCCGATTGGTTTACGATGGGTCGCATTGAGTAGGAGCCATGGAGGCTAAAACCTAATTCAGATTTACCAATCCAAAGGGGTAGTCTACTAAGCACATAGTGGGACTAGCTGACCAAAGGTATCCCTTTCGATATACAATAGTTGTACTAGGAAGAAAGCATAGTAGACTTACATCCTCCAAAGTAGAGACCAGTCGCTGAGGTAATCTATTGGCAAGACGGTTGATAGAACCTAACCTAGGGCTGACTATTGAGTGAATGTCACTGGGGGACTTAGATCGACTCAAAGATAGTCAAGATTGATTTTATTTTTTTAGATTTGTTTGTTTATTTTGATTATGATGGATCCCATAGATTTGTGATGAACTGCACAGAGTAGGGACTAAGGAAGCCTAGACCTAACTCAGATTTACCAATTTAAAGGGAGTAGTCTACCAACCACAAGGTAGGACTATCCAACCAAGGAGAAATGCATTTTGGTATATGATGGTCAAGTCTTAAGAAGAAAGCACAGGGACACATATCTTTTAGAGATAAGAAACCACTAGGTTGATCAGTTGCTTTAGGTAGCATATCAAACCTGACCTAGGGCTGACTATTGAGTGAATACCACTAGGGACTTAGACCAGCTCAAGAATAGTTAAGGATTAATTTCATTTTTAAATTTGTTTATTTTGATGGATTCTGTTAGTTTGTGATGGATCAAACTGAGAAGGAGCTTATAGAAGTCTAGTTCTATCTCAGATTTACTAAATCAAAGGGAGTAGCTTCACGACTGATGGGAGAACTATTGAACCAAAGGAGTGCCTTTCAGTTTGCAATGATCAATTGAAAGGAAGAAAGCTCAAGAACTCACATCTTCCACTAGAAAAGACCACTGGGGTGATTTGTTGCTTTGGATAAAAAATTGAACTCGACCTAGGGCTGCTTGTCAGTTTGCGACAATCATGCTAGAAAGAATGCGTCATAGTCTTATATCTTTCAAAGTGGAATGACTACTGGGGTAATTTGCTTATGGAAAAAATAGATTGATTGACCTGGGTGACTGAGTGAGTGGGCAGGATTTATCTCTAGTGTTAATTCCTATGGGAGTTCTTGACCTGTTGATCTCATTTTTAGAATGAGCTCTCAACACCTCCATCTTAGACATAGGACTTCTCTTAGATTTTAAGAGTTCCTAAGTCTTAAGACACATCTAGTGATTAGGTGGACACTCTCACCTAGCCTTAGAAGACTTAGAAGAGTTAGCCATAGGAGGAGGGCATGCCCTAAGGGTGTTAGGAAAATCTCATACCCTTTAGCATAAACCATTCTTTACTTTTAGGGCTACAAATGAACCAAACCAAACTGAACCGAGTAGAGCCCTGTTTGAGTTCAAGCTCATTTACCAGTATTGAGCTCGAGCTGCTTGAGTTTAAGAGCATTTGGGATGTGTTGAGCTGCTCGCTTAAAAAAGCTGTTAGCTCGCTCAAGTTTGTTATAAGCTTGATTCAGACAGCTGCCTATTAACAAGCGACTCATTTAATGAAATAAATGAGCCTTGTCGGCTTAATGTTCATTTATGAACAAACCTTAATCGAGCCTTAATCGAGCCATTATCGAGCCTTAATCGAGCCTTAATCGAGCTTTAATCGAGCCTTATACAGTATATTTTATGAACAAACCTTAATCGAGCCTTAATCGAGCCATTATCGAGCCTTAATCGAGCCTTAATTGAGCCATTATCGAGCTCCTTAACGAGCTTGTTTGCGAGCTTTAAATGATACTGTTCACGAACATAACTGAACTGAACAATAACTTGTTCAAGCTTGTTCATTTAACAATCGAGTATTTACAAAAGTGTTCAAGCTCGTTCGATTAATTAAATGAACGAACATAAATGAGCTTTAATCGAGCCGAGTCACGAGTAGCTTGTTGAACGCTCGGTTCGTTTGCACCCCTATTCACTTTCCTTCTTTCAAGTCAAACTCCAAATAAATTCTATTTGATTTTGTCAAACTAAAATCAATTCCATGATTCAATTCCATGATTGAGATACATGATTGAAACCTATGATCAAAATTCATCAAAAATTCCTAAGTTCAAATTTCCTAAGTCCTTAAAACCCTTTTTTAAAGACTTAGCCAAAATCATGATTCAAACCTATTCAAATCTTTGAGATTTTCTCATAATCTATTTATATTCACATTTATAAATGAAATATAAATTCAATCCCATCAAATTAAACTCAAAATTCCAAATCAATTCCTAAAAATTTCCTTAAGTCCTTTTAATTTTCCATTAAAGGACTTTGCCAAAATCAACTCTAAACCTTGATCAAATCAATTCAGATTCTTGGGATTTTCTTAAAACTTATTTATATTCTCATTTATATTCACATATATAAATGAAATATAAATATAAATCAATCAAATCAAACCCAAAAAATTAAATTCCAAATTTAAAATGCTTGAAATTCCCTTAAATCCCTTAAATTTTCATTAATGGGTTTAACCTAAACTTTGATCAAACCTATTCAAATGGGATTTTCTCAAAACTTATTTGTATTCTCATTTATATTCTCATATATAAATGAAATATAAATATAAATAAATCAAATCCAATTCAAAAATTAAATTTCAATTTAAAAATTCTCTTAAATCCTTTAAATTCCCTTTAAATGCACTTAGCCTAAATCATGATTAAAATCTTTCAAATTCTTGAAATTTTCTCATAATCAATTTATATTCTCATTTATATTCACATATATAAATAAAATATAAATTCAAACAATCAAAACCATTTCAAAAATCAAACTCAAATCCACTCAAAATCAAATATAAGCCTTTCAAGCTAAAATCTTGAACTTAGTAAAATCACTTTCAAATCAAGCCAAACTCTTGATTTTTTCTCATGGTTCAATCAATCCTACAATCATGAGCTCATATATAAATCCAAACCTCAATCAAACAATCAAAACCCAAATCGAAAATCAAACCCAAGACTCCTTCATATTCTTCCTTTGAATATGAAATTTTCAAATGGATCAAAACCCATTTGACTTCAAACAACTTATAAATGGATTTATATTTCAATCATAAGTCCATATACAAGATCAATCAACTTCAAAGCTTTGACCAAGCCATTTGACCCCACTTAGGCTCACTTGACCCAAAGTGACCTAAAGTACCTTATAGCCAACTTTTGATCCTAACCAAATTGGTTGAACTAAACTCATATATCCTTCTCATCATGATTAAAAATCATAATGGGATGATCAATCAATCAAATTGGGTCAAACCAAGTCAAACCTTAGGGTTGACCAAGTCAATACTTAACCTAAAATGAAACCTTACATAGCCAAAATCCACAATAAGCCAAATTGATTGAAACCATTGATCTAAGTTCACTCATGACCTATGTTTGAACTTGACCAAGCCAACATTTGAGCCTAACCTAGCCCAATTGGCCCACTTGACCCATGTTGACCCATTTTGACCTAAAGGGCCAAAATGTGTTAAAACTTGATCTAAGCCAAATTGATTAAAACCAATAGGTCAAGTCCATTCCAAATCACTTGTGGAACTTGAACAAAGACTCGATTGGCCAACTAGACCCAACCTAGCCCAACTGACCTTAAACCCAACATGACCTAAAGGGGTCATGTTGAGCCAAAATTGAACCTAACCCAAATTGATTGGAAACAAAGATATCCACTCCATATGACTAACCTAAACCTTTGACCTTGCCTCAAATAGGTCAAATGGGTCAATAGAGACCCTTTGACCAAAATGGGTCAAATAGGTCAACTTGACCCATTTGACCTAAATGAGTCATATGAGCCAAAACTAAATCTCATACAAATTGAACCAAACCAAAGGCACAAAAACATTTGAAATGGTCATATGAACTTGACCAACCCTTGGTTTGACCCAATTTGACCAATTGGTCAACTTGACTCAAGTTGACCCATTTTGACCTAAATGGGTCAACATGAGCCAAACCCTATCAAATGGATTCCAAATCCAATGAAACTTGGCCAAACCTATTTTCTCAACATACCAAACATACCCAAAGTGAAAAAATAACAAAATGATCATTTTACACCTAGGCCATAGAATAGATTTTGGCCTAGAGTATTTTGGTTATACTCACTTCGAGGCTTTCCTAAAAGCTCAAGGGGACTTAGTGTTGGGTGGTGCACCCAACCCAATGGGTTTGGGTCAATCCATTTGACCCATGGACCAAACCTGACCCTTAGCCTTGAAATTAAAATTTTAAATTCCCTCTTAAGCTCAATTCAAGCACATGGGGAGTTGGCATTCCACTCCTCTAGCCAAACTGACCATGTGCACACTCAAAACAACCAAAATGGAATGGATATTACCGGTCGGCTGATTTCCATAGGAGGATATATACTCCCCCTAATTCACTTCCATTTTCATTGACTCACACTCGATTGAGCATTAGGAACCCTTAGCAATCATCAGAGAGCTTTCCAAAGGTCCCTAAAGGGGATTTGAATTCTCCATTCTTCAGTTTTGCATAGTGAAAAATAGGGGAGGTCCATTAAAGAGCCAATTTCTTCCTTACTCCAAATTGATCCAATTGCTCTTGCACACTCCATCAGGGGGTCAAGTCAAGTTTGTCTAAGCTTTCTCTAAAGTTCTAAAGGTAAGGGGAGACCTAGCTTGATCAAAGCCGTAAAGGGATTGAAGAGGAGTTGGTCCATAGAGCTCTACACTCAACCTAAAGTATGCAAAACTTTAGCAAAGCTTCATCTCAACCAGACGAAGCTCCTCCAAGGGAATCGAATGTCGGTGATCACCTCCGATGAGGTTAGTGATTTTTTGAGCTTTATTCTCATAGGTGTTGGTCCTTTGTGAAGTGAACTTTAATCTCATAGGATCTTAGCCATTGGATGTATTTGTAATTGCATGATGAAGGTGTGGGCTAAATTTTAGCCTAATTTGAGCTCAATCGAGCTCGGATCAGAGCATAGAAGGTGGACATATCTCATTCTTCTTGAGCTTTAGCAGGGGTAAATCTCTAGCCGTCAATCCATGTTGTTTGGATATGGAGATTATTCCCATGTTTATATATCCATTATCCATTCTATAAACTGTGGGAGGATTCTCGATCGTCCGATAAATATTAGATGGCCAAGAATATAAGCGCATGTGCCGCCAGTTACCCCTGTGACATGACAACTTAAGTAAAGGGCTCAATGCATGATGCGTGTAAAGTGTGCTAACCGTCATCGCCATGCATCGCGCCATGAGCCAGGAATTAATAAATGTTTAATTAATTTCTAATCCACTTAGAGAACTTCAAAAATTCATAACTCCTTCAGGATAAATCAAACCAATAAAAGGAAAAAATGCTATGGATAGATAATTTTATCTAGAATATTTAAAAAATGTTTTCAATGGATTTTAAATTCCCCTTTTATCTAAATTTGGGTTTCTTTGGGAATTTTAATTAGCTAATTATTCTCTAATTAAGTCACCAATTAATCTCAAATTTTTAGGGTTCATTTTAGGGGATGACCTCTACTTCCTTTAAGTTTTTTGAGATTTATTGAGGCATTAATTCGAGAAATTGCTATTTCATTTCCTAATTACTCCCTTTCATGTAATTAAGGGTAATTAAGGTGTGATTAGTGGATTTACCCTATGATTGAGTTTGATTAAGGTCTGATCCAATGAGTAAGGATTTTATGAAATAATTTTGGGATATTTCCCCTAAGCTATTTCCTAAACCCTCCCCCCTTTTCTTTCCTTAATCTCCTCTTAATTAAAGATTAATTCATTAATTATCCCTTTAAAAAATTTTCAAAAATTTTAAAAAGTTCCAGAACTTAAATTATTCTACCTTGGGTAGATGCTTAGGTGTTTAATAGCCTAAGTCTAATTAAGAAAACTAAAACCCCCTTTCATAAGTATGAAAGGGTGTTTTCAAAGTACTTAAGCTAAACCCCTTAGCTTAATTAACTTTTAATTGTGAGCCAAATTGCATTAGGCCTTTTCATTATTAGGTGCATTGCAAATTTAAATACCTTGTAGGTTTCATGTCATCTCATTGACTCATAATTACTTAGTTAATTTTTCTAAGGTGGTGTGGGTAAGGGTTAATTAAGCTACTTAATTCATACTCTAACCTAATCAAGACCCAAAAATGGATTTAATTATCTGAAAATTAAACAAAAATACAAAACACATGTTGGAATGGGTTAGGAATAACAAACTCATCTCACCTTTTTAAAATTAAATCAAACTTCAAACTAAAAAAAAAATCATTTTAAAATTCACTTTGATTTATTCTAAATTTTCTTATTCTTTAAGAATGCCTTTAGAATTTAAGTAAAGTGAGTTTGTTTACATGATTTCATTGCTTTAGATCTTTCCCAACATGTTAAATTGTATGCCATATGATTCATGCATTCATAAGTTCATGTTTCAAATTTTAAAATGAAAAATGTTTACTTTATGTCAATTATGCATGTATTGGCTAAAGTAAAATATGAGTGGCTATTATCACTACTAAATCCAAAGTATTTTCAAAACCTATAAATGAAACATCAAATCTGAAAGTGTGTTATTCTTATACTTTAATTATAAGCTTGCATGTGATAGATTATAAAGTAATGCTTAGTATAGCCTTTCCTTCCTTTCTTATGTGAGTATAATTTTGAGTAAGAATCGATAAGATGTAGGGTTCATTTGAAAAGAACCCAACACTTATTTAAATCTATTCCCTATTCATCCTTATGCCATCATCTAAGAAGGATTTCCTATACTTGCATGAATAAATTGCATAAACAAAACTATTAAACAACTTTTGCATATCCCTTTTCCATTTCATTTCTTTTATATGCATGTTAGTACTTAAGGAAAGTGGTATATTAGTCTAGAAAACCCCAAGGTTGCGAGGCTTTAAGTAGACCAAAGTAGGTCTTGTACCTTACACCTTTGGTTAATAATGGCGTTGTACTCACTTATGCCTTTCTTACTTTCATGCATGTATGTGAAATTTTGGATAAGGAAAACCTTTTCTACAAAAGAAAAATCATGCATATTCAACTTCTAAAATTTTTTAAATGGATTACATAGCATGAATCATAAAGTGTGTTAACTACTCTCATTTGCATGTATATATATGCTTAAGATCCATCCATATGCATGTTATATATGTTGGGAAAGAAATGAAGTAATGTGTGTTATATGAATTTTGATTCATTTTATTTAGTCTTAAAATGCCTTTCTTTTTGAATAGGTTTATTTAGAGTTTGTATAAACTTAGGATTGATTAAAAGATGTAATCAAAACATTCAACTAAATGAAATTAAAATGTGAACTTACCTTAGAAATTACTTAAGGATTAGGGAAGGAAAGAGAAGTTCTCTTCTCTTTCCCTCTCTTCATAACTTAGTAATTAATTGTAGGTTTCACTTAAACCAAATTAAAACATGAAATAAAAATAACACAAAACACTTAAACAACTTAAATGAAACCCTCCTCTAAGTTGAACATGTTCTTCACACTTAAAAAATTTGAACCTAAAGTCTTAAGCTAAGCATACCACACAAACCTTCAAAGCCACACATTAGCCTAAGTCACCACTTTTAGCTTTAGGTTAGGTTGGTGCATGGTTTGATGTTATGTTTTGTTTTGTGATATATGTTTTAGACTGGATGTTAAGGTGTATTCTCTTAGAATTAATGGTAGGACATACTTAGTCTAACTATTCTTTTCTCTAGGGGATTGTGCTTAAGGGGCGTTATCATAAATAAAAATATAAATGCTTCTTGCTTGCAGGTGCTTATACCCCTTAGCATAATCCATAGGCCAGGTGGACTTAGTCACCCATGTGTGGGGTGATATGTCCAATATACATGCTTATGATTTATATGGTGTGATTTGACTAACCTTTGTTTTACAGGTGTTAGTTAGATTTCTACTTTTCCTTTTCATGTAAAAAATTATATATGTAGGATGTTGGAATGATTTGTTATGGGGTACTAGGATGAGAATTGGTCATAAGATCCCATCTTATGCACCATGTGAAGCCTTGGAGCATCTACCTTCCAACCATCCAAAGGAGAAACCTTAGAAGAAAAGAAGAAAAGAAGAAGAAGAAAGAAGAAAAAAGAACAAAGCTTGAAGACCCCCATAACAATGAATTCCTTTGCTTAAATTGTAATTTAATTTATTTGTAATCTAGGTTATATAAGGGTAGAGCTCGGCTACCCACATTTGATATTTTCAGGTTTGTGTAGTGGTGCCCGACCACAAATTGTCATTTATCTTTTTTATGATTAGTTTTATAAATTGTTTGATGATTTATTTAGCTTTTGGATTAAGTGGAATGATTTTCCTAGCTTATTCCGTGCTTTATGTATGGCATGGATGTGGAATAGGCTCTTTATGGAAAAATAAATCTTTTACCTAACTTAACAATTCAAACTAAAACTAAATAGCTCATAACCTCACCTAAAGCTTAGGATTAAAATCAAGATAAAAGAATTAGCAACCCTTTAATTGGAAGAGCATTTCTTTATAATATCATGCACACATGCATATTATTTCACTCTTGATTGGAGGACTTCCACCTTTGCCAGAGAACTTGGCTTGACCTTTGAGGGCTGTCGTGGAAACTCACCTCCTACTTTCTCGCTGATTTTTGCCAATAATATGATTTCTCATGCATTAGTCATAAAAATCCTATTAGCTTGAGTCAAAAATGACTGTCCAAAAATGAAAATAAAATAAAATTTGAATTGCATTAGATTTAGGTCATTTGAAGCATACCCTTTGGATGATCTAGTCTCTTTAGGGAGTGAGTTTAAGGACTTAGTCTCTTTCTAAATAAAAATAGCCTAACTATCTTGCATAAGCATAAAGACTTGCCTACATATATTTAAAATCATAGAAGGAGTTAATTGGCAGCCACCCCTAAGAGATTGTAAGTCCAAGCTATCGGGTGGTTTGTCCTCTCTTGTGGAGGCAAACCAATTACCTATTTTCTCCTTATATTTAAGTTGTGCTTCCGGTCCTCGCCGAAGCTCCCTAGATTTAGGTTCTGAGGTTGCTTCTCCTCTTGCGGGCCATAAGCATAATTCCTCACCTCTTAGGCATTTCCTTAATCTTTTGTTAAGAAATCTTACGTCCTAAAATTCTATTAAAAATATAACTCAAATATTCTAACTCAATTTCCAAAATGTAAAGCCCAACTATTGGATAGTTTGAGATGCTCGCTAGGTTTCTTAGCATTATGAGCATCTCCTATTTATTCCCATTTTGGCTTCGATAATAACTCCCTCTTTTGATCAATCCCATTTGATCTTCAAATACAAACCAATCAATTGATAGTCCTTCCTATTGAAATCATCAAAGATAATGATCATTTACCTTAATCGAGAGTTTTCCTAAGGGACCCTATCCCTTAGGATGTAATTAATTATGGGAGCTTTCCCCTGTAGGCAACTTAATGAACTCGATTTAAAATAAACCTTACTTTACTTTTTCATGTAAACTACGGGAAGAATCTCTGGTACATGTGCATACCCATCATCCTTAGGAGTCCTTATTGAGGTGATTGGTTCCATTAAAGGGTAGTGACTTCTGTCTTTTGAGATAGTACACTATACCATGATGACGTATCCGATCACCTGAATAAGTACATATGTGGATCTGCATGGTGTCTTACTAAGATGAATTTTTATAAGATCTCTTCTTTCTTTTCTCCACAGATTTAAAAGGTGACTCCCTATAAGAGATTTATTCACCACATGCCCTAAAGATAGGATGCCTGAATAGGAGAAGGGGTCCCTTGGCGGCTTAAATTACTAATCCACAAGCGAATTAATTTTGTTTGTTGATTTATCATGGACCTTGTTAGTTTCACATCAAACCGAGAAGGAGCTTATATACTAGACTTATCTCGGTTTACCAAGGGAGAATCTGTGCATCCGTTAAACAAATTCTCCAACCACAGGGGTGGCTACTAGGAAGGGAGAATTATCCAATCCAAAAGTAACCTAGGGTAGTGTTTAAATGGGGTCACAAAGGACTTGATCCAAATAGAGTGCCCACAAGGGATGGGGCTGGTAAGGGCTTAATTCAACACCTTAGAGAAAATGACATGGCTAATCATATATTAATTAGGTATTCAGTGTCCAACTCAAGGAAAAGGCATGGGGACTCATATCTACCAAGAGTGGTGTACCCATCGGGTGAGTCAAGCGAATATCAACCAACCTACGGTACCCATCGATTTGTAACAATCAGCCTAGGAAGAAAGCTTAGGGACTCACATCCTCCTATAGCAGAACTGATTACTAGGATAGTCTGTCTTTTGGCTGACAGGTGCTATCTGACCTAGGGTGACTATTGAGTGAATGCCACTGGGGGACTTATATCAGCTCAAAAGTAGTCAAGATGAAAGATTCCTTTGGGGGAATTATCTTAAGCCTCACTTATACTCGACCTAGTTAGAGCATGATGGCTAGTTCAAGAAGAAAGCATGGGGACTCACATCTTCTTAAAAAAAGTCAACATGAGGCAGCTTACTGGCTGGGAAATAAAGCATACCATACTAACAAAATGCTCTTTATTTTGCAATGATAAAGTTAAGAAGAAAGCTCGGGGACTCATATCCTCCAAACAAATGACCACTGCGGTGACATACTAGTGAGGTAGCATGTAGACCTGACCTAGAGCAGCTAATGAGGGAGTACTATAGGGGGCTTGCTCTCACATCAAAATAGCTTGAGTTAAAAGATTTGTGTTTATTGTGTGCATGTGTTAAAAGGAATAATATGCCTCTGGGGGACTTTTATACCTACCATAAAACATGCTTGGGAATTAAGAAATGATGCCATGGATGGCAACAATAATTCCCACTAAGAAAGGAAGCCGCTTGGGTTCTCTCACACCTAACTTAATTATGCTAATCGAAATAGGTTGCCTCTAGGGTTCTCTTACATCTATTCTAAAACCACCAAGAGATTGTGTTTGTGTTGTGAAAGAGGGATAGGATTCCATAGGGGGACTCTCACACCTACTCTAAACACATCATGACATATTCACAAGATAAGCAAATAATTCTTCGAAAGAAGAGAAGATTTGATGAATGGAATCATATTTTTGTTCTTTTTATTAATGATTATTTTCAAACAAGTTTTGTTTCATGGTAATATTTATTTAGATAGAGCCCAGTAATTGGAAGCATTGGGTGTTTCCATTTATAATCAATAAGCTGATAAGATCTTCCTTAGTAGGCCTTCTCTATGACATAGGGACCTTCCAAGTGGGTTCAAACCTGCCTCCTATCTTTTGATGGGCAATAATTGGTCTCCTTAAGACTAACAAAAGTTCCCCTACTCCAAAAGACCTAGGGTGGACCAGCTTGTTGTGAGCTTGAATCATTTTGGCCTTGTACAACTCAAGATTCTGGCACGCCCGTAGGCGACTTTTCTCAAAACCTTCGAGCTCTTCTAATTCGCAACTTTGCATTCTGCTCCGTAGTGATCTTGTTACCCAATGCTATTCTTAGTGATGGGAGTTGAACTTCTAAGGGAAGAACGGCTTCAGATCCATACACTAAGGAAAATAGGGTGGACTGAGTTGGAGTTCGGTATGTGATGCGATAGACCAACAAAGCTTCAACTAATTGCTCGTTCCACTATCATTTGTTATCATCAAGAGTCTTCTTCAGTATATGGATGAGAGTTTTATTGAATGCTTCTGCTAAACCATTAGCTCTGGGGTAATAGATGGTGGAGTATCTCCAATATATATGGCATCTTTTGGCAAAGATGTTGATCTTCGTGCTTTTGAATGTAATACCATTATCGAATATAATTCATCGAGGAACCCCGAACCTATATACGATATGGTTCCTGAAAAGCTGAAGCACATGGTGAGCAGTGACCTCTCTGAGTGGGATGGCTTCCGCCCACTTGGAAAAGTAGTCGGCAGAAGCTAAGATGAATCAATGCCCCTTGGAAGAAGAAGGATCGATCAAACCTACAATGTCGGTACCCCAACACTAAAATGGCCATGAAGTCAAAGCAGGGTATAGAATGTTGGGTGGTTGGTGGAGGATTACATGACACTCGATGGCATCTCCATCATGCATGCAATCTGTGATCATAGAAGGCCAGTAGTATCCAAGTCTTTTCATCTTCAACTTCATCTTTAGACCGAACTAATGCGCTCCACATAGACCTGAATGTACCTTGGTTACAATGCAACAGGCTTCATGTTTGTCTAAATAGTGTAACCATATTTGGTCAAATGACCGTCGATACTGGGTTCCAACAACAAGAGCATAGGAGAGAGCTCTCTATTTCACCTGATGGGCTTGTGATTTCTCTTGAGGTAGTTTGCCACTGTTAAGTAATCTATGAACGGTTGCCTCCAATCCAGCTCCTTGTCCATTTTGGCAATGGCAACCTTCCCATCAAGAGAAAGTCTCATGATGAGTTCAGAATTAATAAGGGGTAAAACTTGTTTATTTTGGACACTTATTAAAATGGACTCATCTTCCAGACATGCCAACTCTTTGGAAAGTTTTTCCAAGGTATCTACTACTACATTCTCTACTTGAGGAACCTTGTAGATGGTGACTTCAGGAATCTGGGACAACAGATTTATGGTATACTCATAGTAATGATGAAGCTTGGGTTTAAGGACCTGGTAAGACCCCATAATCTGGTTGATAACCAACTGAGAATCCCCAAAGATGTTGATACTATTGACACTAATAGTGATTACTAACTCCAAACCAGTAATCAAAGCCTCATACTCAGCTTCATTCTTGGTGCAGGCGTTGGAAAGATAGTATGAGAATCTCATCACATCATGATTTGGAGTTAGAAGAACTATTCTTACCCCTACCTTTTCTGGAAGAATATATCGTGATGCTTCATCTTTAAGAAAAGAAGCAGTACCATTAAAATACATCTCCCATCGGCGGTTGTCGGCCTCCCCTAAGTTCATGATTTTTTCATTGGGGAGATCTTCACTAAGCAGAGAATCAGCAGAAAGTGGGTGTGCTGCTAAGAAATCCACTAGTGCATGACCTTTTGTCGTACGGAGGGGGTACAAATATGATATCAAATTGTGAGAGTATCATGGAACAATGAGCCAAGCGTCCGATAAGCATTGGCCGTGTCATGAGGTACTACAGTGGATTGGTTAGAGAGATCAGTATGAGAAAGCATGTGTGTATAATTTTCGAGATAAAAATATCAAAGCTAGGCAATGTTTCTCAATAGGTGGATAGTTTACTTTAGTAGGGATTAGATGACAGATGAGGTAGTAGAGAGCGCTTTCCTTCCCCTCATCATTGGCATGGGCCAATAGAGCAGCAAGAGAGTCATCTAATGTAGTAGTGTAAAGGATCAATGGCCTGCCCAAGATAGGGGCTACTAGAACTTACGGCTTCACTAAGTACTCTTTGATGTCTTCAAAGAATGCTAGCACTTGTCATCTCACTTGAACTTGGCATCTTTTTTGACAAGTGCTGAAAATGGCTTGCATCTCCTTGATAAGTTTGAGATAAAGCATCTTAGATACGCCAACCATCCTTGAAAGGATCTTAGTTGAGTTAAACTCTTAGGAGGTGACATTTCTAAGATGGCTTTAATCTTTTTAGGATCTATTTCTATTCCCCAATGTCGAACAACAAACCCAAGGAATTTCCCTGAAGTAACTCTGAATGCATAATTGTTCAAAAAATACTCTCAAGTCACATGGTGGTCTTCCTTTTCTCTGCTCTTGACTACTGATCAACATAGCACTCAACTTGATGATAGATGAGTTCATTGAAGATCTGAGTCATGGCCTAGTATATATCGCATTTTAATGAAAGGCATGACCCTATAGATTGAGGTTGAAAGTAGTGTTTCTTTCATCTTCAGGAGGCATCTTGATTTGGTTATAGCTAGATGACCCATCCATGAAAGAGAAGACTGTATGAGATGAGGCAATATCCACCATTAACTCTGATATAGAAAGAGGAAACTCATCCTTAGAACATGCCTTGTTTAAGTCCCTAAAATTGACATAAATGTGAATTTGGCCATTCATTTTCTTGGATGAGCTAAACGATATTTTTCTTTCATGAAATCCGATCGATCAATTTTTTTTGACTTAAATGACCCGTTGTTTCTAATCGCATATATTTAGGAGCTTGCTTAATAGGGGTAACATCAGGATCTATTGGTAGCTTGTGGAATACAACATCAGGAGATAATCCAAGCATTTCCTCATAACTCCATCCAAAGCAGTCTTTAAAATCAGTCAATAGCCTAACTAAGTCATTGGTTTCTTCTTCATTCAGCAATAGACTGATGTATATCGGGCATGGATTTTTTTCTATACCAAGGTTGATTTCTTTTAGCTTATCGATTATTGAATTAATCTCCTCTTCAAACTCTGGCGGAGCCTCTTTGACTTGGAGATCATCTGGGTCATCTAAAGTTTCTAAACACACATTCTCATAAGAGTTGGGAATGTGTGAGAAGAACCTTTTAGATTCCAAATAGTTGGTAACAACTAGGCAATAATCTTCATCATCATCCGGACCCACTGTACCGAATCCTAGTCCTATTCTTGATTGTGCTTCCCTATCTGTATTATTCCATAGCTTTTCAAAATATTCTGATATGTGCTTGGACCAAGTGTGAGGAACTAAACCTTTACGTATAAGATTTTGAACACAAGGCGAGTAAAAGTTAAAAGGTAATTCCATTAATTCTTTAAAAGTATCTTCCTCAAGTCCTACATCTAGCTCTAGACTTGAGGATGATGAACCCAAAAAGAACCTCTTCTACTTCATGACACTGGAAGACTCAGGGACTTCCTTAACTACTATACCTTCAACTTTCTGGGATGTAAATGAGGTAAGAGCTAAAGTTCCCAACTCCTATCGAATAGTTTCACATAAACCATATTTGAATACTTTTGCTTGGAGGTCTCTTCATCGATCAAAAGTCACCTCCAATGGAACTCGCTGAGAGGGGTTGGCTAGTATACTAATCACATTAGACTCATCCTCCAAGCTAGATTCCAAGTCTATGTGAATAGTAAGGGTACTCTTATGAACTGGAACATGACCTCTATTGGCTAAAGGCCAATTAGGGGGTCTCCCGCCTCTGAAACTGCCTCTGTTTTTGCCTCTGCCTTTACATGGTGGAGGTTGAGCCATCCTACCCACATGTCCATATGATGGAATGAATTATGGGTGGAATGTGATATGTAGATCTACTTCTTCTTCAATTCTCCTTTCTTGCTCACTTGGACTTTTCTTTTTCTTTAGATTTTCTTTTGCTTTTACATTTGTATTTGAATTTTGTCCAAGTTCATGAGAAAGTGTGTTTTGAGGAAGATAGTAGGTCACATCCTCATAAATCTCAACCTCTCTAACTGAAAATGGATTTTCATCCCCGTTGACATGGTACTCAATTCTATCTTTTCTGAACATGATGCACTGATGAAGGTAGGATGGAATTATTTTATTCTGATGTATCCAAGGCCTACCAAGCAAAGCAATGAATGAAGTATTCAAATCAATGATGTAGAACTTGGCTTTAGGCTTCCAGTCACCGATCTCCAATGGTAACACTATGGAACCTAAAGCTCACTCTCCTTGATCATTGAATCCTCTCAACGTCATAGTATATCCTCAAAGAGTAGAGATGTCAGTCTTCAAATAAGCAAGGGTCTTTAGACTCATAATTTTATTGATGCACCTGAATCCATGAGAACCCTGGAGAGTCTGAACCTATCCATGTTGACTGTAATGTAGAGGGGACGGTTGTGCTCCAAGTCACCCAGTAGAAAGTCTTCATCTGTGAAAGTGATCCTTTGGGATTCTTTCGCATAGTGCTTCCCTCACCTATGGCTTGAGCTAAGCATATTTTAATAAGGAGGGCCTTGATTAGTGATTCCCTCATCTCTTTGAATAAGACAAGGGCATCATATATGCTTAGCTTAGATGAAAACTTTCTTAGATGAGAAAGGATGTTGTAGTCCACCTTCAGCTGATCTTCCACAAGAATATCTGAGGGTGGAGCATCCTATGGAAGGGCTTCTCCATCTTCAATACCAATGACCTATTTCCCTCTATCTAGAGGTGTTGCCCTAGGAGGTAGAACCTTGCCACTACAGAGTTTGACTTGGGTAATCTCTGGAGGCAAGGTGGTGGCAAGTTCTACTTGCACTTTAGGCTCACCTATAGCTTCTTCTATGGGACTCTCAGAATCAAATGATTTTAAGTCTATCTCAAGAGGTGAACCCATAGTATTCAGAGTTGGAAAGTCTAACTTTGAATTAGAAAGAGGAAGATTGAAATTATTATAGTAAATTAAACTTGAAGAGTTATCGTTAGGAATAGAAGAAGATAACTCATCAGAAGAGACACAGATGTAATTCAAATTAGATTTATTCTTCAATTTCTTGGAAGTATTTGGGGGTACAAAGTAGAAGTCAAGTAGAGTGAGTGGAGTAAGGGATTTGATGCCCTTATCTGCTGATATAAGAGTTCAGTAGTAGAAGATATAAAAGAGCTAGCTGAAATGGAAGAAATCGCTGGTGTGGAAGCTGTAACTAAAGGTTGGAGTCTAGACAGGTCGGTGGTTGTGCTAAAGGGCTATCAGGGACACATCTTCACCTTGAGCTCCCACTTTCCTAGAGTTGGCGGAAACTTGCAAACCTTCCTTGGTATTGGAGGTTTTTGACTCACCTATAAGGAAAGCTTCTTGATATTCTGAATTATTTTCTTAGAGGTTTTAGATAAAGAAATGTCCCAACCTTCTTTGGTTTTGGAAGGATCACTTGTATCCCTAAGGATTACCCAAATGAAAATATAAGGTTGTTCCACAAGGTATTCCTTTGGGATAACTATAGCACCAGTCTTAATACTGTGTTCAATCCAATCCTTAAATGTGAAGCAATTCTCCAAAATGTGGCCTAGCATATGGTGGTAAGGGCAAAAGTTTAGCTCATGACTTTTACCAACTTTCTCTGGTCTTCTAGGCTCGGGTAGCTGAAAATTAAGTTTCTTTAAGATATTCTAAAAGATCTTCTTGATTACCTCCCTCTTAAAAGAATAAGGTTTGTTTAACTTATCTAAAAGAGTAGGTGGACCATAGCTACCTAGCGGAGGGTATGCATGTCACTGCTGCTGGTGGTATGGCTGAGGTGACGGATGTGCTGGCCGTGGAGGCTACGGTGGAGGCTAGTATGGCTACCTCGGTGGTGGAAAGGAGGTGGAGGCTGCTGAGGTCATGGCCTCTCAGACTGATCCCTAGTTGATTGCTTCCCCTTATCAACTGCTGCTACTGCTCCAGGTTTCTTCTCATAAAACTTTTGTGATTTTTGCTTAGGCAACTGATCTGGAAAAGGCAACTAATTGGTCTCTTCTTATATACTAGCCACCTTGTTGATTAGCTTCTCAAATGTCTTTATGGTGAAGCCCTTAAGCATGAAGGTGACCAAGCCATGGATATTCTTCAAGAGAATCTCAATGGCATGGTGTTCAGGTAGCTATGTTTCACACTTCATACTCAAGTTGCATCATCAAAGAATATAATCAACAAGTGACTCACTTGAGTGTTGTAGGGCTACAAAAAGATCACCTACAGTAACCCTTTGTTGAGCTCCAGAAAATCTCTTGATGAAGAGTTGCTCTAACTTAGCAAATGTATTAACTGAACCATTGTGCAGTTCAACATACCAAACAAAAGTGATACCCGCCAGGCTACTAATAAAGAATCTAAAGAGTAAAGCATCGTTGTCACCTGCATTGCATCAACTGGCCTTGAAGTGAGCTATATGTTACTTCGGATTCCCACTACCATCGAAGCTTCTGAAGGAAGGAGGCACAAAACCCTTGGGATGCTGGATAGCATCAAATTTCTCTAGGTAGGGTCTACCCTTTGGAACTGATGATCTTCCCCGGGCTTGAGCCAAGGATTTCTTCACCTGTTGCTTAACCATGGATTTCAAAACTTTTTTCATGTATGGAGGTACTATCCACTACCTTCCTATACAGACTAGTGCTACCTTGCTCAATGGGGGGTAGAGTCTTAACTTGGTCTAAGACATGTACTAGCTCAGGCTGACTGACATCAATTGTACTAGGATGAACTGGAGGGGCTTATTTATGAAGCATTGACACTGCTACCAACAAGTCCTGCAATTAGTGTGCCATCCTATCAATCTATTAATCTTTCTACCTTAACTGCTATTAAAGGTGATGGGCTGATTCTATGATGTCTCCTTGATCAACTTCATCACCTTCCATGGCTTGTTGATCCCTAAGAAGAGAACCTCTAGTATCGACCATGCATACTCCAACTGAATTCCCCATCAAGCCATCTTTATTGGGATCGAAGCTGACTCTTTCTTCATCAGACCATGCATACCCTAAGATCTCCTTCTTCTCCATAAAATAGTGTGGAACTATCTCATCTAAGGATTGATCTAACTCAGTAAGTACAAATAGCTTGGGGTGACCGGTGTGATCGCTATCATGCATTGAGAGGCATCGGACCTCACACAGGGGAGAGTCAATGGTACTCCGAAGAATGATACTCATGACTGATACTTATTGTAATAGGGGTAACAATCCTAGGATGATCCTCACCACTACAATTAAACTATCATTTAGAATATTTGTGATAACCATCACCATCTTTGCATCTGGCTGTATGGGTGGAGTTGGTGAAAGAACGACCACAACGCCACTCCTTCCACACCACCACTGGGGTAGAAGGTCGAGTAGGAGAGCTCGGCCCTACCACAATGGGTGGTGTAGGAGGAGTAGATCCCAGCCATGGGGATCACCAAACATTTTTCCCCTGGATGCCTTCATGGCCTTAGATGGAATGGGTGATAAACTTTACCGATGGCGACGTGGGGTAGGCGGTGGTGGAGACACCACACTCTTTGTGAGCGGCCTCCTATGGTGGTTGGTCCCCATGAGGAGAATACTATCAATATGGTCAGCACGAGTAGCTCACCGAGCTAAAAAATCAAACAAAGTAGAAGTGGCTGACTAATAGTTTAACCTCTATCGCTCCCTGCTAGTAATGTGTGACGTATGGGCCTCACGCGCCATCTCTTGATGAATCTGCCTCTCTACGCTATGGGGGATAATAGATCAAAGATCAAACTGGGTACCAGACTCTGAGCATCCATATGCTCCACCTACTTGGCATAGAGCGGGCGAGCGTCGACCTCCAGCTGGTCGTAAGTGCACCATTGGAGGAGGCGATGATGGATCCTCCTAGAGTAAAAGATTTATTTTTCCCTAAAGAGCCTAATCCACATCCAGGCCATACATAATGCAAGAAAGAAACTAGAAAAATCATGCCACTTAATGCAAAAGCTAAATAAATCATCAATTAATTTATAAAGCTAATCACAAAAGAAATATATAGCCATTTGTGGTCGGGCACCACTACAAAAAATATCAAATATGGGTAGCCGAGCCCTACCCTTATCCAATCAAAATTACAAATGAATTAAATTACAATTTAAGCAAAGGAATTCATTGTTATGAGTGTCTTCAAGTTTATTCTTCTTTCTTCTTTCTTCTTTCTTCTTTTGGTTCCTCCTTTGGATGGTTGGTAGTGGATGTTCCAAGGCTTCACATGGTGCATAAAATATGATCTTATGACCAATGCTCATCCTAATCCCCATAATAATCATTCCAAAATTCTAAATATACAAATTTTTACATGAAAAGGAAAAATAGAAATCTAACTAACACCTACAAAATAAAGGTTAGTTCAATCACATCACACAAATCCCAAGCATGTATATTAGACTTATCACCTCACATATGAATGACTAAGTCCACCTGGCCTATGAATTATGCAAAGGGGTATAAGCACCTGTAAGCAAGAAGCATTTATATTTTTATTTATGATAGTGCCCCTTAAGCACAATCCCCTACGGAAAGGAATAGTTAGACTAAGAACGTCTTACCACTCATTCTATGAGCATACACCCTAACATCAAGTCTAAAACATATATAAAAAAATAAAACATAACATCAAACCATGCACTAACCTAACCTAAGGCTAGAAGTGCTGCTTAGGCTAATGTGTGTGCTTTGAAGGTTTGTGTGGTATGCTTAGCTGTGACTTTAGGCTTAAATTTTCTAAGTGTGAGGAAAATGTTTAACTTAGAGAAAGGTTTCATTTAAGTTGTTTAAGTGTTTTGGGTTATTTTTATTTCATGTTTAAATTTAGTTTAAGTGACACCTACAATTAATTACTAAGTTATGAAGAGAGGGAAAGAGAAGATAATTTCTCTTTCCTTCTCTAACCTTAAGTAATTTTTTAAAGTAGGTTCATATTTTAATTGCATTTAGGTGAATGTTTTGATTACATCTTTTAATCAATCCTAAGTTTAGACAAACTCTAAACAAACCTATTTAAAAAGAAATGTATTTTAAGATTAAATGAAAGGAATCAAAATTCACATAACACACATTACTTAATTTCTTTCCCAACATATATGACATGCATATGGATGGACCCTAAGCATATCTATGCATGCAAAAGAGAGTAGTTAACACACTTTATGATGCATGCTAAGTAATCCAATTAAGAAAATTTAGAAGTTGAATATGCATGATTTTTCTTAAGTAGAAAAGGTTTTCCTTATCCAAAATTTCACATACATGCATGAAAGTAAGAAAGGCATAAGTGAGTATAGCGCCATTGTTAACTAGAGGTGTAAGGTACAAGACCTACTTAGGGCTATTTAAAATCTTGTAACCTTGGGGTTGTCCAGACTAATATACTTCATTCCTTAAGTATAAACATGTACATAAAAGAAATAAAATGAAAAAGGAATATGCAAAAGTTGTTTAATAGATTTGTTTTGTTTATGCAATTTATGCATGAAAGTATAGGCAACCCCTCTTAGGTGAGAGCATAGGGATGAATAGGATATGAAATTAGGTGAGCATTAGGTTATTTTCAAATGAACCTTATATCTCACCAAAATTCTTATCCAAAACTATGCCAACATAGGAAAACAAAAGAAGCCTATACTAAGCATACCTTTATAATACTTCACATGCAAGCTTATAATTAATATATGAATAACACACTTTCAGATTTGATATTTCATTTATATGTTTTGAAAATACTTTGGATTTAGTAGTGATAATAGCCACTCATATTTTACTTTAGCCAACATATGCACATTTGACTTAAAGTAAACAATTTCATTTTAAAATTTGAAACATGAAATTATGAATACATGAATCACATGTATACAACTTAACATGTTGGTAAAGATCCATAGCAATGAAAGCATGTAAACAAACTCACTTTACTTAAATCCTAAAGACATTATTAAGGAATAAGAAAATTTAGAATAAATCAAAGTGAATTTTAAAATGATTTTTGTTTAGTTTAAAGTTTGATTTAATTTTGAAAAGGTGAGATGACTTTGCTGTTCCTAACCCATTCCCAAATTTGTTTTGTATTTTTGTTTAATTTTTAGATAATTAAATCCATTTTTAAGCATTGATTAGGTTAAGGTATGAATTAAGTGGCTTAATTAACCATTACCTACACCACCTTAGAAAAATCAATTAAGTAATTATGAGCTAATGATATGACATAAACCCCACAAGGAATTTAAATTTGCAATGCACCTAATAATGAAAAGGCCTAATGCAATTTGGCTCACAATTAAAAGTTAATTAAGCTAAGGGGTTTAGCTTAAGTACTTTTAAAACACCTTTTCACACATATGAATTGGGTTTTAATTTCCTTAATTAAACTTAGGCTATTAAACACCTAAGCTTCTACCCAAGGTAGATTAATTAAGTTTTGGAACTTTTTAGAATTTTTGAAAATTGATTAAAGGGATAAATAATGAGTTAACCTTTAATTAAGAGGGGATTAAGGAAAGAAAAGGGGGTTTAGGGAATAGCTTAGGGGAACTGCCCCCAAATTATTCCATAAAACCCCTACTCACTAGATCTGACCTTAATCAAACTAAATCATAGGGTAAATCCACTAATCATAACTTAATTACCCTTAATTACATGAAATGGGTAATTAGAGAATGAACTAGCAATTTTCTCAATTGAGCCCTCAATAAATCTCAAGAAAATTAGGGGAGATAGAGGTCATCCTCTAAAATGAACCCTAGAAGTTTGAGATTAATTGATGAACTAGTTAAAGTATAATTAGCTAATTAAGATTCCCAAAAAAACCCAAATTCAGAGAAAGGAATAATTCAAAATCCATTGAAACCATTTTTAAAATATTCTTGATAAAATTATCTTTCCATAGCATTTTTACTTTTATTTTTCTAATTTTTCTATGAAGAGTTATGAATTTTAAAATTTCAATGGATTAATTAGGAATTAATTAGGCATTTAACTAATCCTTAGTTAATCCTTAGCTCATGGCACGACGTGTGGTGGTGGCAGTCAGCGTGCTTTACACGTGTCACACCATGAGGGTGACTTAAATGTCACATCCCAAATGGCGATAGTGGCGCACGCGCTAATATGCTTAGCCGTCAAAGATCGGACGACTAAGGATTCACCCGCAATTTTAAAAGGATAATGGATTTACTAAATGTGCTAAATAATCTCAGCCATCCATCTAAAACATGCATATGGATGACTGAGATGAGCCAAGTTCTTCCCTGAGGATCAGTGGAGACCGTCCATGATCTAAGGGGAGATCCAAGCCTGATCTAGCATGGAATCATACAAAACTTAACCCACACCATCTAGAGAAATAGAGCGGCCAATCCGACGGTGGATTTGTCATGCCATGAATATTTCTTTCACAAAAGACCAACACCTATCAAGCTAAGTGGTCAAAAAATTTTATAACTCACCGGTGCTCGAGATTGATGAGGTAGCTTCGTCTGGTGGAGTCGAAGCCCTATTGAAATTCCTAGGTCTTGGGATTCAGTGGATCAATGGGTAGACCAACACCACTTCACTTGAGCTTCGACTTTGATTGAATTGATCCTCTCCTTGCTATGTGAACTTCAATCAGAGCTTGGACAAGTTTGACTTGACCCTCTGATGGAGTGTGCAAGAGGAATTGGATTAAGATCAAGTATAAAGGAGGTTGGCTAATGGATTGATCTCCCCTGTGTTGTACTGTGCAAAACTGAGAATTAGGGAATTCAAATCCTATCTAAGAAGCTTAGAAATGCTCTGAGATGGTTGCTCTGGGTTCCTAAGCTCCAATCGACATTGAGTGAATTGAAATTTAATTGAATTAGGGGGAGTATATCTCCCCCTATGACAATGAGATGGCCGAACCATTCCTTGCTATTTTGATCTAATTGACCAAATTGGAGAGGTTGTTTTGATGGTTTTGAGTGTGCACATGGTTGGTTTGATTCTTTAAGTGGATTGCCAACTTCCCATGTGCTGAATTTGAGCTTAGGAGGGAATTTGAAAACTCAATTTCAAGCTATGTGGTCGAGGGTCTATGGGCCAAATGGGCTGACTCAAACCTATTGGGTTGGCTGCACCACTCATCACTAAGTCCCCTTGAGCTTTTAGGAAAGCCTCAAGTGATTGTGAAGAGGGTATGACTAAAATACCCATGGGATAGGCCAAAATTTGTTCTATGGACTAGAGGTAAAATGGTCATTTTGCTATTTTTCCACTTTGGATATGTTAGGTATGTGGAGAAACTAGGTTTGGCCAAGTTTCATTGGATTTGGAATCCATTTGATAGGATTTGGCTCATGTTGACCCATTTAGGTCAAAATGGGTCAACTTGGGTCAAGTTGACCAATTGGTCAAATTAGGTCAAGTTCATATGACCATTTGAAATGTTTTGGTGCCATTAGTTTGGTTCAATTTGGTATAGATTTTGTTTTGGCTCATATGACTTCATTTAGGTCAAATGGGTCAGGTTTACCTATTTGACCCATTTTACATATTTGAGGCAGGTCAAGGGTAGGTTTAGGTCAGGTTAGTCATATGGAGTGGATTGGTATCTTTGTTTCTAATCAATTTGGTCTAGGTTCAATTTTGGCTCAACATGACCCTTTTAGGTCATGTTGGGTCTAGTTGGCCAATTGAGGCTTTGGTCAAATTCCACAAGTGATTTGGAGTGGACTTGACCCATTGGTTTTAATCAATTTGGCTTAGATCAAATTTTGGCATATTTTGGCCCTTTAGGTCAAAATGGGTCAACTTGGGTCATGTGAGTCAATTGGGCTAGGTTAGGCTAAAATGTTGGCTTGGTCTAGTTCAAACATAGGTCATGAGTGAACTTAAATCAATGGTTTCAATTAATTTTTCCTCTGGTGGAATTTGGCTATGTTAGGTTTATTTTAGGTTAAGTATTGACTTGGTCAACCCTTAGGTTTGACTTGGTTTGACCCAATTTGATTGATTGATCATCCCATGATGATTGTTGATCATGATGAGGGGGATATATGAGTTTGGTTCAATCTAATTTGGTTAGGATCAAAAGTTAGCTCATAAGGGTACTTTAGGTCACTTTGGGTTAAGTGAGTCTAAGTGGGTCAAATGGCTTGGTCAAAGCTTGATTTGAAGTTGATTGATCTTGTATATGGACTTGTGATTGAAATATAAATCCATTTACAAGTGATTAGAAGTCAAATGAATTTTGATCCATTTGAAAATTTCATATTCAAAGGAAGAATATGAAGGGGTCTTGGGTTTGATTTTTGATTTAGATTTTGATTGAGTGATTGAAGTTTGGATTTATATATGGACTCATGATTGTAGGTTTGATTGAACCATGAGAGAAAATCAAGAGTTTGGCTTGATTTGAAAGTGATTTGGCTAAGTTCAAGATTTTGACTTGAAAGGCTTAGATTGGATTTTGAGTGGATTTGAGTTTGATTTTTGGAATTGGTTTTGATTGTTTGAATTTATAATTCATTTAGATATGTGAATATAAATGAGAATATAAATTGATCATGAGAAAGTTTCAAGAATTTGAAAGAGTTTAATCATGATTTAGGTTAAATCCATTAAAGGGAATTTAAGGGATTTAAGAAATTTTTTAATTTGAAATTTAATTTTTGAATTGGATTTGATTGATTTATATTTATATTTCATTTATATATGATAATATAAATAAGTTTTGAGAAAATCCCATGAGTTTGAAATGGTTTGATCAAAGTTTAGGTTAAATCCATTAATGGTAAATTAAGGGATTTAAGGGAATTTGAAGGATTTTAAATTTGGAATTTAATTTGAGCATTTAATTTGATTGAGTTATATTTATATTTTATTTATATATGAAAATATAAATGAGGATATAAATAAGTTTTGAGAAAATCCCACGGTTTGAATGGTTTTGATCAAAGTTTAGAGTTGATTTTGGCTAAGTCCTTTAATGGAAAATTATAGGGACTTAAGAGAATTTTCATGAATTGATTTAGAACTTTGAATTTGATTTAATGGGATTGAATTTATATTTAATTTATATATGTAAATATAAATGAGAATATAAATGGATCATGAGAAAAATCTCATAGATTTGAATAAGTTTGAATCATGATTTTGGCTAAGTCTTTAAGAAAGGGTTAAGGACTTAGGAAATTTGAACTTATGAATTTTTGATGGATTTTGATCATGGGTTTCAATCATGGATCTCAATCATGGAATTGAATCATGAAATTGATTTGAGTTTTGGAGAAAATCAAATAGAATTTATTTAGAATTCGACTTGAAAGAAGGAAAGTGAGGAATGACTTAAGCTAAGGGTGGGAGATTTTCCTAACACCCCTAAGGTATGACCTATTCCTATGGCTAACTCTTCTAAGTCTTCTAGGGGATACCACCTAGATGTGTCATAAGACTAAGGAACTCTTAAAGTCTAAGAGAAGTCCTATGTCAAAGATGGAGGGGTTGAGAGCTCATCCTAAAAATGAGGTCAACAGATAGTTTGGGATACTTACTAGGCTTCCTAGTATCATAAGCCTCCCATACTTATCTATTTTTCGATTCAATAATAACTCCAACTTTTTGATCAATCCCATTTGATCTTCTAAAAATAACCAATTGATTGATAGTCCTATCTTTGAAATCTTTGGAGACAATGATTATTTACTTTAATCGAGAGTATTTTTAAAGAATCTCATTCCTTAAGATGTAATTAACTATGGGGCTTGCCTGAACAGGAACTTAAAATAAACCCTACTTTATATTTCCATGTAAAGTAGGGGAAGAATCTCTGGTACATCCGAAGACCCATAGTCCTTAGGAGTCCTCATTAGGTGATTAGGTCCACTACAAGATGGTGACTTCTATCTCTCGAGATAGTACATCATTCCTCAATATCACACTCGATCACCCTAATGAGAACATCTGCAGATCTACGTGGTGTCCAAATAAGCGTGTTATTTTATCTTCATTTATTTTCCTTAAGATAGATGAAGACAAGAATAATAAAGAAAATTCATCACACTAACAAAACTAATAACTAATAAACTAATAATAAATAAATTACTGATAATAATTGAATAAATAACTAACTAATAAAAACTAAATAACTAAGTAATAACTAAAAACTAATAAAACTAATAACTAATAAAATAAACTAAATAACTAATAATAAACTAAACTAATAATAACTAAACTAATAAAACTAACTAACATACTAAATAATAAACCTAACTAAAATTAATAAACTAAAAACTAATAAAACTAAATAATAATAAACTAAAAACTAAAATTAATAACTAATAACTAATAACTAAAAAAAACAAATAATAATAACTAAACTAAACATAAAACTTAACAAACTAACAAACAAATAATAACTAATAATAAATAATAATTATAACTAATAACTAATGACTAATAACTAATAACTAAATAATAATAATAACTAATAATAACTAATAAAACTAAATAATAACTAATAATAACTAAAATAAATAACTTACAAACTAATAATAAACTAAACTAATAAATAATAATAATAATAATAAACAAACTAATAATAACTAACTAATAACTAATAAACTAATTAATAAATAATAAAATTAATAAAACTAATAAAACTAATAATAACTAAAAACCTAATAAACTTATAACTAATATAACTAACTAAATAAAAAACTAAACTAATAAATAACTAAAAATAAGAGCTAAACTATAACTAATAATGATAAAAAACAAATAAACTAATAATAAGTAAAACTAATAATAATTAAGAGCAAAAAACTAATAACCTAACTAACTAATAAAATTAAAAACTAATAAAACTAAACTATTAACTAATAAAGTAACTAAAACTAATAAACTAATGAAACCTAATAATAATAATAACTAAACTAAACTAAAAAAATGAATAAAACTAAACTAATAAATAACTAAATAATATAACTAAATCTTAATAATAATAAACGAAAAATAACTAGACTAATAACTAAATAATAAAAATAAACTAATAACTAGTAATAATAACTAATAACTAACTAAAACTAAATAATAACTACTAAAAACTAATAAAAATAAGTATCTTAATAATAAAACTAATAAAAACTAATAATAATAAATAATAACTAAAACTAAAAAAAAAAATATAATAACTAAAAAAAATAACTAAACTAATAATAATAATAACTAATTGTAATTAAAATAACCAACTAATAATAATAATAATAATAATAATAATAATAATAATAATAAATAAAATTAATAATAATAGCTAAATAATAAAACTAATAACAATAATAAACTAATAACTAAAACTTTTAATAAAAACTAAATACCTAATAACTAATAAACTGATAAAACTAATAAATAATATCTAAAAAAATAAAAACTAATAAATAATAAAAAATAATAATACTAAAATTAATGAAAACTAAACTAATAACTAATAGCTAATAATAACTAATAATAAACTAAAAACTAAACTAATAACTAATAATAACTAACTAACTAACTAACTAATAAAATTAAAGAACTAATAACTAATAAACTAAAAATTAATAATAAAATAAAAAACTAAACTAACTAACAACTAATAAAACTAATAAAACTAAAAATAGAAACTAACTAATACTAATAATAATAATAAAATAATAATAATAATAACTAATAACTAATAACCAATAGTAATGAAACTAAAAAACTAAAACTAACCAATAATTAACTAAATAACTAATAACTAATAATAAAACTAATAACTAAAAACTAATAAAATTAACTAAAACTAATAAAATAAACTAATAACTAAATAACTAAATAACTAATAAAAACTAAACCTATTAAACTAATAATAAAACTAATAAAAATAAAACATAATAAATAAAACCTAATAACTAATAATAACTAATAATAAATAACTAAATAAATAATATATAAAATAAACTAACTAAATTAACTAAATAAAATTAATAAAAATAAACAAAATAAACTAAATAACTAATGATTAAAACTAATAATAAAAACTAAAACTAAACTAACTAAACTAACTAAAACTAATCTAATAAACTAACAAACTAACTAACTAAACAAATAAAAATAATAAGAAAAACTAAACTAAACTAATAAAACTAACTAACTAATAAAAACTAATAAAACCTAATAACCTAGAAAACTAATTAAACTAAAAAAAAACTAAAACCTAATAACTAAACTAAACTAACTAATAAAACTAAAACCTAATAACTAATAACTAATAATAAACTAACTAACTAATTAATAACTAAATAAAACTAATAAACATAACAAAAAACTAATAACTAACTAATAATAAAACTAAACTAATATCTAAAAAAACTAAACTAGACTAATAACTAAAAGTAATAACTAACTAAAACTAACTAAAACTAAAAACTAACTAATAATAAACTAATAAAACTAAACCTAATTAATAATAATAAACTAATAAAACTAAAAAACTATTAACCAAAATAATAATAATTACTAAACTAATAGCTAAAAACTAATAAACTAATAACTAATAAAAATTAACTAAATAACTAAAAAATAAAACTAAACTAATAAACTAAACTAATAATAAACTAACTAAACTAATAATTAACTAATAAACAAATAACTAACTAATAAACTAATAAAATAAAAACTAATAATAACTAATAACTAAACCTAATAACTAATAATAATAATAACCAAACTAATAATTAATAATTAAAAAACCTAAAACTAAGCTAAATAAAATAATAATAAAACTAATAAAACTAATAAAATAATAATAAATAATAAAATAACTAAACTAATAACTAAATAAATAATAAATGAACTAATAATAAATAAACTAACTAATAAAAATGAATAAAACTAATAATTAACTGATAAATTAAACCAATTAATAAATAACTAAATAACTAAACTAATAATAATTAAACTAATAACTAATAATAATTAATAAAATAACTAATAATAACTAACTAATAACTAATAAAATAATAATAAACTAATAACTAATAAATAATATAAATAATAAAACTAATATTAATAGCTAAATAAAAATACTAAAAACCTAAACTAAAACTAATAATAACTAAAACTAACTAATAAATAACTAAACTTATAACTAAATAAAAACTAACTAATTACTAAATAATAACAATAAACAAATAACTAATAAAACTAACTAAAACTAATAAACTAATAACTAATAATAAAACTAAATAACTAAATAAAAAAAACTAAAAAATAATAATAATTAATAAACTAATAAATAATAAACTAAATAATAATATTAACTAAACTAACTAAACTAATAAAATAACTAAATAACTAACTAATAAAAAATTAATAACTAAAACTAATAAAATAATAACTAATAATAACTAATAATGAAATAAATAAAAAAACTAAACTAATAACTAATAAAATAATAAAACTAAAAGACTAACAACTATTAATAACTAAAATAAATAATAAATAAACTAATAAACTAAATAACTAATAAACTAATAACTAATAATAATTAATAAATAAACTAAACTAATAACTAACTAATAACTAATTAAAAATAATAATAAAATAAACCTAAAAAATTAAACTAAACCTCATAAAATAATAAATAATAACTAAAATAATAAACTAATAATAATAACTAATAATAAAACTAATAATTAAGTAAAATAATAATAATTAATAACTAATAAAATAATAAACTATTAACCAATAACAAATAGATAACTAATAAACTAACTAACTAACTAATTAATAAATAATAACTAATAATAACTAATAATAATAAACTAAATAACTAAAAACTAATAAAACTAAATAAACTAACTAACTAAAATAACTGATAACTAAACCTAATAACTAACTAAAACTAAATAACTAATAAATAATAATAACTAACTAAATTAATAACTAATTAAAACTAATAAACTGATAACTAACTAATAATAATAAACAAATAAACTAAAACTTAACTAATAACTAAACAACTAACTAATAATAATAATAACTAAACTAAAAAACTCAAAAAGAAATGCCAGTACATCATGGAAGTTTTCTCTGCTGCTGCGCCCTCGACGCTTAGGGTTTTCTCTTTCTCCTTTTTCGGGTGAAGTCGATGGCTACCTGGTTGGATCTCTCAACTTACTTCTCATTTTTGTGCTTTGATCTGGAGGTTCGGTTTTGTTGGTGCTGGTTTTTTTTTTCGGTTGACCTAGTGGGTTGTTGGTGCGATTTTCCCCTCTGATAATGGATTTAGCATCTACCTCCTCGTTCCCCCATTTGCCCTCAAGCGGAGTCTTACGCCATCTCCCCATATACCTCTTCCGACCTTGTCTTAGAATTGGAAGGGTCTTCTAAACTCCCACAAAGACAATAACAACTCTCTTTCCCTCTCCTATATCCCCTCCTCTAAAAATGAAGTTTGCTTTTCGGAAGATTAACTTATCGCGGGTCAGAAGGAATGAGAGCTTTCCTTGTTCGGCCATGCCATTGGAAAGCATCCCTTTTAAGGCTCGTTGCTTGCAGCAATCAAACGGAAATGGGTCTTTAAGGGCCATCTGGAGTTGCTCACATTAGAAGGGGACTTTTTCTTATTCCGTTTCTCATCTAGGGAAGACTACAACCTTGTGTGGAACAATGGCCCATGTTTCCTTAACGATCGACCCTTCATTTTTCGGGAATGGTCATGGGATTTTAGACCGATCAAAGTGAACTTCTCAGATATTCCTCTCTGGGTGAAATTCCCTAATCTCCCATTATGTTGTTGGAATGAAGAGGGGATCTCAAAAGTGGCTAGCAAAATAGGGGTCCCTATTGTCGTAGACAACCTTACAGCATCCAAAGGCCAAACCCTTTGCGTGTTGCGTTGGGTTAGTCTCCTCTCTCGCTCGACACTATTCCCTTGAATCTTAATGGGATTAAGTTTGATCAAGCAGTTCACTACGACTGGAAACCCAGTGCTTGCTCCAAATGTTCTACCTTCTCCCACAACTTCAGAAGTTGCCCCCTCTCCTCTCCTCACGTGAGAGGGGCAGCGGTGAGCTCCTCCTCAGTGCGATCCAAAACCCCTCTTCCACACCACTACAAACTAACATTTTCCCTGGCAATGTCCCAACTAGCTTGGATGACCCGGCCGTTATTCCTCTTTCTGTTGATCAAATAGAGTCAGCAAATGCCATACCCCCCCATCCACTACATCCTTAATGACCTTAACCAGCTTCCTACCCAATCCCACTCCCAGGATAGGAAAGAGCCCGATCCTAACGCCACTGATGAAGCCGAAACTCAATCCATTCCCACATCATCATACACTATTACTACCCGCTCCACTGCAACCTCGCCTTCCAAAGCCTCCCTCTCCGTCACCAAGACACTATTCCCAAAACTCCTGGAAAATCTTACCAGGATAAATAGACCACAAAATCCCCAAACTCCCTTGCCTTCCTAGTCCAAAAGACTAAGAAGAAAGGAAAGAACCACTAAATTCTCTTTTATGTCCCTCCCCAATCTTGGTAGTTGGAATGTGAGAGGCCTTCTGGCGGAAGGCCGGACCTGTGACTGTTCTCATATCATCAAGGAAAACCAACTTGATATGCTTTGTCTCCTACAAACTAAAACTAGCTCTGATTGTATTGATAACCCCTTTACCCGTAAAAAGCTTACCCTCTTCCCCCATGAAGATAGTTGCAATAACTTTGGTACTTGTTCTAGAGGCAGGCTATGGCTAAAATGGAATGCTTGCTCCATCTCCTTTACCCCTACCCTCACCAATGCTCAATTTATTCATGGCATTGTCTCCTCCCCCTCTTGCCCTAGATTCTTTATTACTTGGGTTTATGCCCACAATGATGCTAGGGACAGATTAGAGCTTTGGTCTTTTCTTTGCCATATCTCTGCCTCCATGGCTGAACCTTGGATGATCATTGAGGATTTCAACTGCATTTTATATTCAAATGAGATATCTAGTGGGAATCTTGTCCCACCTAATCGGCTTACTGATTTTGCAGCTTGTGTTAACGACACTGGAATTTTTGACCTCCCTAGCTCTGGACTTTTTTTTCACCTGGTCCAACCTCAGATTGGACAACCCTATCAAAACAAGAATTGATAGAGTTATGTGCAATTCCCACTGGTTAGATGCTTTCTCCTCCTCTTCTTACAAAGCAATACCTCCGCTTACCTCCGATCACTCACCCTTGGTTGTCTCCTCCGATGCTCCTCACCTAAGAGCCATAGATTTATTTTTAAAAACTATTGGGTTCTTTACCTGAGCTTCAAGGAATATGTCACAAAAGCCTAGAAAATCTTTGTCAGAGGAGATCCTATCATAGTCCTCTTCGAGAAGCTTAGGATGGTCAAAGAATACCTCAAATCTCATAAGCTTGATTCTTTGTCTCTTGAGCAACAAATCAGAAATTTGAAATATGAACAAGAAACACATATGAAGCTTCTTGAAAATGATCCAACAAATCCTATTCTTCTCCATAATATGGAGGATATAAATGCTCGCTATGCTAATATTGTCAAGAAAGAAAGTCTTTGGGCCAAGCAAAGAGCTAAAATCACATGGCTTACTCATGCTAACAATGACCTAAAATTCCTTTACTGTTCTATCAAAGAAAGAGAGAATGAAAATATGATTAAAGAGCTTCAAACGGATAGGGGAACCATCACTAATCCCCCAGAGATCACTGCTGAAATTTGTCACTATTACTTTGAGCTCTTCAACAAAACTTGCAACAATGAGATATCCCTCTCTGATACCCCCATTGGCACCCCTATCACTGCCTCCCAGTTTGATCAGTTAGGCTCTCCCATCTTGGACTCAGAAATCATGGCTGCCCTCAATACTATTAATGAGGACAAATCCCCTGGTTCAGATGGATTCACTTCTAAGTTCTTCTTGTCCTGTTGGGACATCATTGGTAATCAATTTATGCTGGTGGTCAACCATTTCTTTACTACTAAAAAGCTCCTTGAGGTCTCCATGCATACCATTATTACCTTAATTCCCAAATTTAAACATGCAAATCATGTGGCTGACTTTAGACCAATCTCCCTCTGCAACACTTTCTACAAAGTCATCACCAAGGTTCTTGCTAACAGGCTCAAACCTATCCTTCCCTTCATTATCCATCCCGCCCAATCTGCCTTCATCGAAAATAGGGACATTGCAGATAATATTTCTATTGCTCATGAAATCTGTTTGGAATTTAATAATAGATGTCGGCTCAATCTTTTTTGTGCAAAGATCGACCTACAAAAATCCTTTGATAGTGTTAATCATAACAATTATTCTTAGGCTTATGCAAAAAGGTTTCCCAAAGATATTTGTAGATTGGGTGGGACCCTATATTTCTGACATCATTTTCTCTATTGTGCTCAATGGACAAATAGAAGGTTACTTCAAATCATCCAACGGACTGAGACAAGGGTGCCCTTTGTCACCCTTTCTTTTTACTATTATTATGAATATTTTCTTTTGCATACTAGAAAAGATGGTTTCTGATCAACTATTTTAGCCGATTACTTCAGGTATTAACTCAATATCTCACCTCCTTTTTGCTGATGACATTTTGGTGGCAGGGGTTGCTGACTCTCATTCGGCTCTATCCCTTAATGAGGCTTTTGTTAAGCTCTCAACCCTCACTGGCCTGGAGGTTAACCATCATAAATCTCAAATCTATTTTTCTAAAAAGTCTAAAGCCTCTCAACTTTGTTGCTCCTTACTGAACATAAGGCCTGAAAATTCCTCCTTAAATATCTAGGGCTTCCTTTAGTTGTTGGGGAACTTAAGTCTACTCATTGTATGGCTCTCCTTGACAAACTTTCTAGATGGCTAGCTGGTTGGAAATCTAAATGGATCTCTTATGGTGGGAGACTTCAGCTCATCCAATCCTCTATCAATAGCTATTTAACTTACTGGCTAAGAGTTCTGGTCCTCCCTAAATGCATCATTCAAAAGATTAAATCCTTCACTGCCAATTTTTTTTATCATGGTGAGGTGGTTAAGAAACTTCATCCTATTTCTTGGTATCATACTACCTTGCCTCGGGACAAAGGAGGCACGGGGCTGATTTCCTCTAGTACCCTTAGCATTATTTGTAAAACTAAAATCCTATGGAAAGTGTTGAACAATTCATCCTCCCTAGCATCTTGGACAAGGAACAAATATGGCTTCATCTGGCAAAAAACACTTAAGTCATCTGCATTATGGAGAGAGCTTTAAATATGTGCCTCTAGAGTTAAAGGGAACCTCTTGTATTCAGTGGGGGATGGCTCTCTCTTTTCTCTTTTTTATGACCCATGGAGTGAGGGCTCCTCATTACTTGATATCTGTGGCACTGATTGCTTTGACTTGCTCAATATGGACAAAAACTCCACCCTTAATGCTATAATGAGGAATGGTAGCTGGAATATCCTTGTTGCTTTCTCCCAACGATTTCCAGCCTGCTTTCTTTCTATTATGAAGACTGTTATTCACACATATATCGATTCTATTCTTTGGAATGGAAAAAAATAGTTAGCTCCAAAGGCATTCTAAAATGTCTTTTTGCTCATGTCCCCTTAGAGGACTACTTCAAAGCGATATGGTTCAAGGGGTTTGCTCTAAACTATGCAGTCTTCTATTGGATGGCAAAATTGGGGGGGTCTTAGACATCGGACTTGCTTAGTAGGAGGGGGGTCGGTTCTACTCTTGACTACCCCCTTTGTCTTTCTGAAAATGAATCCCACTCCCATTTATTTTTTGGATGTCCCTTTTCTAATAACATCATTAGAAACCTTTTTCCAAACGGGAGCTTCTTTCTTTTTCAACCTTCGCTTCAATCGGTTCTCATAGCCTCTTCCCTTTTCAACCATTCTATTTTAAAAAGACTTTATTTGCTTATTGTTGCTGTGGCTGTCTACTCCATATGGTGCGAAAGAAAAAAGCGGTTCTTTACCAATCTGAAATGATCTGTTGATGCTATTTCTCTTGACATCAAGCTTATAGTGGCTCTTAAACTCAGTCGATGGGTGCTCAAAGATAATTGGCCAAGGCTGGTGCTTGATACTTTTAACAAATGGACTAATTATGGCAAACTAAACCTCACTGACATACCTCCCTAGGACTGGTTACTTTGCTACTCTATTATTGGATTACTTTACACTGGCATACTTTCTCTTCATGTTTTGTTGCTACAGGAGTGGTTTCTCAATTTTTGGGGGAGAACCCCCATATTTCTCTAGTTGGGTTTACTGCTTTATCTTTGAACTAACTTGGTTTTTGCATTTTCTGGGCTGCTATCGCCTCACTTTGTCTACGGCCTCTGCTGGGTGTTTTTCTTCTGGCTTTGTGTTGGTGCTAATAACTTCCTTGAATGCTGGGATTCAATTGAATTCTGCATGGGCAATGATGAGGACAATACTGGTGTCGTTCCATATCTGCTATTGCAGCCATTTTTGCTCCATCTTGGCTGACATCATGCTGCAACCCGGTCTTGTGGTCTGGCGGTTGTGTTCTTCTTCACTCCTCCTTTCATATCCCTATGGTCTTCTGGGGTGGCCGTCTCTTCTGCTCATTGTGGCTGCTGCTCCGAGATGCTCTCAGGTCAGTTCTGGTTTTGTTCTGCATCATCGTAAAGCGGCATTATCTCTCTAATGGACCTCTGACCCTCTTCCGATGGATGACAGCTGTTGTTAACCATTGGTAGCTTTTGTTCGTTGGACAACCGATCTTTTTGGGACTACTAGTTGTCCTCATTGTGGTTCTTACTTAGTCCGTGAGACCACTATTTTCTTCTTCCCTTTTCAATTTTGATTTATAGTGTTTTTGTTTATTGCCCTTGGGCAGCTCTTTTGTTCTTACAACTAATACACCGTAATACATTGTTTGGAATGATATTGGGCTTTGCCCTCAATTCTCCCAAAAAAAAAAAAACTAAAACCTTAATAAACTAATAACTAATAATAACTATTAACTAACAATAAATAACTAAACTAAATAATAACTAAATAAACTAACTAATAAAAACTAAACTAACTAATAACTAATAAAACTAATAAATAACTAAACTAATAACTAAATAAACTAATAATAATAATAATAAACTAATAAGTAATAAACTAATAACTAAAACTAATAAAAACTAACTAACTAATAAACTAATAAACTAAACTAATAAAATAATAAATAAAAACTAAACTAAATGAATAATAACTACAAAATAATAACTAATAACTAAAAATAACTAATAATAACTAAAAATAATAACTAATAATAACTAATAATAATTAATAACTAATAACTAATAACTAAAAAACTAAAATAATAAAACTAACTCACTAATAACTAATAATTAAACTAATAACTAAACTAATAATAACTAATAACTAAAAACTAAAACTAATAACTAATAACTAATAAACTAAAAAATAACTAAATTAAATAACTAATAACTAACTAAACTAACTAAAACTAATAATAAAATGAACTAATAATAATTAATCATGACTAATACTAATAACTAAATAACTAAAACTAATAATAAATAACTAATAATAAAATAAACCTAATAATAAGCTAAAACTAAAAACTTAACCAATAATAATAACTAATTAATAATGACTAAATAAATAACTAAAAAATAATTAATAACTAATAAAAACCTAAAAACTAAAATAAATAATAAACTAAAACCTAAACTAATATAATAATAAACTAATAATGCATAAAATATAATAAAAACTAAACTAAAACATATAAAACTAACTAACTAAATAAAATAAAACTAAAATAATAATAATAATAATAATAATAATAATAATAACTAACTAACTAACTAAACTAAAACTAATAAACTAAACAAACTAAAGCTAATAACTAATAATAACTAATAATAAGTAAAATAACTAATAAAAATAATATAAATAATAAATAATAAATAATAATTAATAACTAATAACTAATAACTAATAACTAAATAAATAATATACTAATAATAATAATAGCTAATAACAAAATTAATAAAACAAATAACTAAAATAACTAATAGACTAAACTAAATAACTAACTAATAATAACAATTAATAATAACTAATAGCTAAAAAAACTAATAAAAAACTAATAAACTAATAATAACTAATAATAATAAAATAACTAACTAATAAACTTAATAACTAATAATATCTAAACTAATAAACTAATAAACTAATAACTAAATAAATAACTAAATTAATAAACTAAATAATTAATTCTACAAATAACTAAATAACTAATAATTAATATAATAATAACTAATAAACTAATAACTAAAACTAACTAACTAATAATAACTAATAAGTAAAAACTAATAACTAATAATAACTAATAAAAACCCTAAACTTATAAAAAACTAAAAAAATAACTAATAATAAACTAAATAACTAATAACTAAACTAATAAAACTAAACTGATAACTAATAACTAAACTAATAAACTAATAAATAAACAAAAAATAAAAAAATAACTAAACTAATAAACTAATAACTAACTAAATAATAAAAACTAATAACTAATAATAAACTAAAAAACTAACTAATAAAACTAACTAACTAAATAACTAACTAATAACTAATAAATAACTAATAATAATTAAACTAATAACTAACTAAACTAATAACTAATAATAAAAAATAAACTAATAATAATAACTAACTAATAAAACTAATAATAAATAAATAAATAACTAATAATAGCTAATAACTAATAAAAGCTATCTAAAAAATTAATAATTAATAATAAATAAACTAAACTAATAATAATAATAAACTAATTAATAAAAAAAGCTAAACTAATAACTAATTATAACTAACTAACTAAACTAATAGAACTAATAACTATTAACTAATAAACTAACTAACTAATAATAACTGAAAACTAAAACTAATAATAATAATAAAACTAACTAATAACTAATAACTAATAACTAACTAATAAACTCATAACTAATAAGAGTAACTAATAATAAACTAACTAATAGATAAATAATAACTAACTAAACCTGAACTAATAACTAATTAATTAATTAATAATAATTAATAATAATAAATTAATAAAACTAAACTAAACTAATAATAATAAACTAATAACTAATAATAAATAATTAAATAACTAATAATAGCTCAACTAATAACTAAATTAATGAACTAATAACTAATAACTAACTAAACTAATAACGTAAATAACAAAACTAATAATAACTTAAAATTAAAAACTAAATAACTAACTGATAAAAACCTAAATAACTAAAATTAAATAAATACTAATAAACTAATAATAATAACTAAAAACTAATAAATAAATAACTAATAATAAAACTAATAATAAATAATACTTAATAACTAATAAAACTAAAAACTAATAGCCTAATAGTATTAATAGCTAACTACTAACAACTAAATAACTAAACTAAACCTAATAAAAAACTAAAAAAATAATAAAACTAAAACAAAATAATAATAAACTAACTAATAAAACAAAACTAATAAACTAATAAACTAATAAAAACTAAATAAACTAACTAAATAAATAAACTAGTAAATAATAACTAATAATAAATAAAACTAATAATAAAAACTAACTAACTAATAACTAATAATAACTAAATAATAAAATAATAACTAATAATAAAAATTAAAATAAATAATAGTAATATAAACTAATAAACTAAATAAATAATAAATAATAACTAAAATAACTAATAAACTAATAAAACTAACTAAACTAATAACTAATAAAACTAATTAAAACTAAAACTAACTAATAACTAATACTTAATAACTAATAATAATAACTAAATAAATAACTAAACTAATAACTAACTAATAACTAAAAGTAATAATAACTAACTAAACCTAATAACTAAATAGCTAATAAAACTAAATTAATAATAAATAACTAACTAATAACTAATAATAATAATAATAAACTAAATAAATTAAGAACTGATAACTAATAAAACTAATAACTAACTAAAAAACCTAACTAATAAACTAATAAATAATATAAAACTAAACTATCTAACTAACTAATAAAAAATAGTAATAAACCTAATAAACTAATAACAAAACTAATAACCAAACTAATAATTAATAAACTAAAATAAACTAATAACTAATAATAATAAACTAATAAACTAATAACTAATAATAATAAATAGATATAATAATGAAAACTAATAAAAACTAAATAATAACTAATAATAAACCAATAAAACTAATAATTAATAATAACCTAAACTAATAAACTAAAAAACTAATAAAACTAATAAACTAATAAACTAATAAACTTAATAATAATAAACTAATACAAAAATAAAATTAATAAAAACTAACTAATAACTAATAACTAATAACTAAAATAATAAACTAAATAACTAAATAACTAAACTAACTAACTAATTAAACTAATAAAACTAATAAACTAATAAACTAATAACTAAACTAAACTAAAAACTAAAAAACTAATAAACTAATTAAAACAACCAACAAATAAAACTAATAAAATAATAACTAAACTAAACTAACTAACTAAACTAATAAAACTAATTAACTAATAAATAATAACTAAAAACTAATAATAAAATAAATAACTAATAATAATACTAATACCAATAACTAAAATAAATAACTAAAATAACTAAACTAAACTAACTAAAAAAAATAAAACTAACTAATAATAACTAATAAAACTAAATAACTAACTAATAAAATAATAAACTAAACCAATAAAAACCAATAATAAATATAATAAACTAATAACCAATAATAATAATAACTAATAACTAATAATAAAAAAACTAATTAATAATAATAACTAATACCTAATAATAATAACTAAAAATAAAACTAATAAAACTAACAAAATAATAACTAATAATAAAACTAACAAAATAATAACTAATAATAAAACTAACTAAACCAACTAAAGTAATAATAAAATAAATAATAACCTAATAATAAATAATAAAAATGATAAACTAAACTAATAACTAACTAAATAAATTAATAAATAAAACTAATAATAATAATAACTAAAACTAAACTAACTAAAAACTAATAAACTAAATAAAAAATAAAAACTAAATAAAAACTAATAACTAATAACTAAAACTAATAACTAATAACTAATAATAAATAACCAAACTAAACATAAAAACTAGTCTAATTAATAACTAACTAATAAAATTAAATAAAGTAATAACTAATAACTAAACTAAACTAATAACTAATAAACTAAAACTAAAATAACCTTTAAATAACTAACTAAATAATAATTAATAAACTAATAACTCAAAACAAAAATTAAAACTAACTAAACTAAAAACTAACTAAAACTAAAAAAAAACTAAAATTAATAACTAATATAAATAACCGAGGAACTAATAACTAATAAAAATAAAATTAACTAATAACTAAATTAAAACTAACAAACTAATCATAATAATAACTCATAACTTAACTAAAAAACTAATTAAAATAACTAATAATAAGAATAAACTTAATAGTAATAACTAATAATATAAATATAAAACTAATAAAACTAATGGAAAATACTAATAGACTAATAACTAAATAAAACTAATACAACTAATAAAACTAAACTAATAAAACTAATATACTAATAAAATAATAAACTAACCAATAACTAAACTAATAATTAATAAACTAACTAATAAAAACTAATAACTAACTAAACTAATAATAAATTAATAAAAAACCTAAAAAACAAAACTAATAACCTAACAAACTAATAACAAACAAACTAACTAATAATAAACTAAAAATTAATAATAATAAAAAACTAATAAATTATAAAACTAAATTAACTAATAAAACTAAATCAAATAATAATAAAAACTAATAAATAAATAAGCTTAATAAACTAAGTAATAATGGTAATACTTGATGGGAATAATAATAACTAAAACTAATAATTAATAATAGTAAAACTAACTAATAAAATAAATAATTAATAATAATAAACCTAAAAATTAATAACTAAACTAATATTTAAAAGAAACTAAATAGCTAACTATAATAATAAAGTAATATCTAATAAAAACTAATAACTAATAATATAACTAATAACTTCACAATTAATAATAATAACCAAACTAAAATTTAATAATATTAACTAATAATGTATATAAACTAATAACTAATAACAATAAAAAAAAAATAAAACTAATAATAATAAAAACTTAATAATAAAATAATGTATAATAACTAATAAATTAAATAACTAATAACTAATAATAACTAAAACTAAGACTAATAATAACTAATAAAACATAATAACTAAAACTAAAAAATAATAATAAAACTAATAAGCAAAAAAATTAATAGCTAATAATAATAATAATAATAATAAACTAAAACTAAAATAAATAATAAAATAATAATAATAATAAAAAATTTAGAACCGATAAATAACTAATAAAACTAAGTAATAACTAATAATAATAAACTAATAACCTAAATAATAATAATAATTAATAATATAACTAAAACAATAATACTAGAAAAAGCTGAAATAATAATAACTAATTAGCTAAACTAATAATTAATAACTAACTAACTAATAATAAAAATTAACTAAAAACTAATAATAATAACTAAATTAAAAACTAAACTAATAAACTAATAAAACTAAATAATAATAAAACTAATAATAACTTATAACTAATAATTAATAATAATAATAATAACCTATAATAATAACAAAAAATAATAATAATAAACTAATAAACTAAAAACTAAAACTAAAACCTAAAAGACTAATTAATAATAAACTTAATAATATGAATAA